>JAVJIF010012131.1:0-124904 GCA_038442645.1 Agave tequilana | reverse complement strand
TAAGTTAGCGAAGTGGTAAAGTTAGCTAGCCATGGCCTTTCTCATCCAAAGTTTTCTTCCAAGAATTTCAATAGCTTTCTTTCTTAGCAATACACTTTCCAAAGTTCTTTTGATTTCTTTTCCATTATGCACAAATCCACCAATCTTTCATTTTCTTTTCCATGCTTCTTACATTTGTGTAAATACAAAGAAGAATCCCGTTTCTTTTCTTCACTAAGGACCGTAAAACTTCCATCGTGAGCTCTCTCGAGGATCGACCCGGTATAGCCATTGCTATAGCGGAGATTGGAAAGGATACATCAATCATATTAACTACATTGTGAAGTGATCAAGCACTAAAGGTGAATCTAAACTTTCCCTCTTTTACATAATACTTGTGCAAAAACTTCACACTATCCTTACCTAATCAGTGTGTGCTTTGGCTTCCTCGATACTTCTGTTATAGTATAGAGGCTAAAATGAGTCGAATCCACAAGGACAGGAGGCGATAGAAGCTTATACGGTATGTCATTCTTCAATATTTGAAAGAATGAACAGAAAAAATAATAAAGAATGAAAAGAGAAGTACGGTAAAAAACAAAGAAGGGGAAACATAAAAAAGAATATATTATGATTTTTTTGATATATTCTAAAACAAAGTAAAAAGATAAAGAAAACTCATGGCTACTAACTACTAATGGCTCCACTAACATGCTAACCTCTTAATAATAGTTGCCTCATATGTATCATTGGCAATCACTAGTCCTTGGTTCAAGAGCGTTTCAAAGCATGACCTATATGTAACTCATCACATCCCAACTCAACCAAAACAAGAGCAGGCTATATTAAACCATCAAAACTAAAAGTAAGCATAGAGTAAAGTAATGTTAGCTTGTTAGAGAGTAGGAAGTTAGAGTGTTAGATCCATCATCATGAGCCACAATGGCTCTTGCAAGAGCAACTCCAAGTGAGGCTATTAGATTCATGTAGATTATCAAAAAGAAGTTAGACTAGTTAGTGGTTTGTAGTTAATTGTCATGAGAGAAAAGATTAGCTAAACATCTAAAAGGAGTAAGATAGAAAACAAAGAGAGGTAAAGAGAGCACCTTTCATAACTTGTCACCTTCTATTACAAGCACTCTTGTATTCCAAACATGTATCACTCTCTCTCCTATTACAAGATCTATAAGAAATAAAATTACAATGGAGGAGAAAGAAGAAGAACTAATCTAAACTAAACTAAACTACAACATGGAAAGAGAAACCCTAAAACTAACCTAAAAACGACTCAAAAACTCCTCTCCCTAGTTCTGGAAAAACCCCAGGGTATTTATAGGCAAAACGAGCAATAGAGTATCTGTACGGAGCTGCGTGTCAAATCTTGGCGTGTGGCTCCCACAAGGAAGCCACGGAAACGCGGCCATGGCCGTGTTTTCGCGGCCATAGGGTGGCCGCACGCCGCGTGCCGCCTGCTACGCTGTCCTCTTCATCCCCCGGTCAGCTGGATGTCTTAGTTTTTGGTTTTGGGTCCCGAATTTTGACAGAATCACCTCCAAAGTCAATGGCTATCTTTTGTAGACTTTTAATCACCAATTAAATAGTAATTTACGGTCTTCTTCTTCATTTCATGTCATGGACCTAGAAACATGCAAGATAAATATTATAAGCAGAATTTAATATTAACTAAATGTGAATATGTGGTATGAAATATGCAGTTTAGAGACTAATCACACCCCACACTTATCTTTTTGCTCATCCCGAGCAAAATAAAAAACTAAAGAAATTATTACACCACTTTCACAGGTGACGCGATTGCACTAAGCATGTGCAACAAGCCATTAAACCTCTAGGTTTTCCCTAGAGAAGGAGTTTTATCTCTTGAGGGTTTTCAGCGGATTGCACCAACAAAATCCATAAAGAAAAAAAATCAAATGTTAGTATTCTGAAAATGCATTTGAAATAGAGAAAAAAGTATTGAAGTATTTTTACGAAAATATAAGTGATCCAAGGTCATAGGTTAACCAGAAATTATTCTTCTTTAAACTAAGTCGAAATGCAAAATCTTGTTATAAATTAAATGTAAGAACTTAAAATTGAATTGACTCTTTGATCTTTCATAAAACTCTTAGAAAAATATGCACTTTGTGAACTATGAAGATTTTTGGGATATTGACTCAAACTTTCATCCTATTGATTTGTGTATATTTATTTTTTCTTTTTTTCTTCCTTAATTTCTTAGGCTTTCTTATTTACCCCGGTAGTGAGCCTTTAGCCGGTGACTCCCATACCAGATGATCTTAGGACACCAGATGAGAAACATCCCTTGGACTTAAGACTCGAGTAAACAAGGCCACAAAACTAAAGGGGATTATTTTATTTTTGTCTACCATTTTAGGTGTGAATAATCATGCTTCCTGGAGCATTACCCAACTTCAATAAGTGATTTTATTATGATCAATTTTTTTAATATATTTTTTATGGCATTTTCAGTCTTTGTTTCAATCCTAAAAATAGTATGAAATACATAAATCTAAGGCAAAAATTCAAGATCAAGTTATCTTTTCAATCTTACTTTCTTATCCTAAAATTTAATTAAGATCTATTATTTGACTTCGTTTACAAATTTATTATTTTAGGTCTTCCTAACTCCTAAGATAATCTTAATTTTCTTTAAAAATAAATCAAAACTATTTCCCTTATGTCAAAAAGTTTTGTAAAAGAAAAGCAAGAGTTTTTATACAAAAGAAAATTTTAATAAGTTTCTAAAAAGAAGTGTAAAAGAAAGAAAATTTAAAACTAACCTACGTTAGTAAACCTCCCCACACTTAGCTCATGCATTGTCCTCAATGCATCGGGAATGTATATATACATGAAACAAATGGAGAGGGAAGGAAAATTACCTTATGATTGTGGCGCCGATGGTGGTCTGATTGGGCCAAGCGTTGCTACCCAATCAAGATATCGTGGATCTTGAAGGGAACCCACAAGTGACCCCTCTAATACGACCCAGTAAAAGAATGATTGAATGAATGGTCTTATTGAAAAACTTATCCCCATCTAATTTTCAATTTTCAAAAATAATTACTGAGCCATTTTCTTCAACATCCTTGTCTAACAATGAGGTGTGATTTTGAGATATGATGGATTTGGACTCAAATGGATCAGGAACAAAGACCGATACCGAGTCAGAAATTTGACTCAGATCAAGTCGAGAGTCAACAATGAGAGTCGAAATTGGCTCAAAATGGGGTCCGAATCAAAGAATTGATGTTCACACACGTTCCCCAGCAATGAAGTGTGATCATAAGAGATTGGTGATTCCATTTTACGTGTATTGGTACAGGATTAATGTTGACTCCAGAATAGAGAAAAAATCTGGTAAAGATAATGGAGTCATTATTGAATCAAAAAGTGAAATGGAACTAACGTGAGGTTCAGGATTACATTCAGGTTCGATTTCAATATCAGGAAAGGGATAACTTGCCAGAATGTCCAAGCGACTTTTTCATAACTTGGAGTTTGGTCAAGTTCAAATGTGTGTTCTGAAATTGAATCTGGATTCCTAAAATGACATGATTCATGGGTCCAATCAGTAGAGTTTAGGATATAAGGATCGATCAAAGGTTGACAAGAAAGATTTTTCTTACTCTCATTGATCAATTCGCTCATAAGTGAGTCTAACCTACTGATGATAGGCCGTGTAACAGAATTTGAATTCAGAATCGTGTCTTTCATACTCTTTGCAATTGGTTCTTCTTGAAAAGATGAGTATGGAAGTTGATTTTAGAAATTATGGTAAAATTGTGAATCCATCAGATTTTGTGATTGCTGCTCGGACTCATGCAAGGGTTCTATACTCAAATTCAGTATTGATGGTTGTTCATTTTGAATTGGTGAGACTGAAAAAGATGAGTAGGACTCTTGAAAATTTGGTTGAGATGATGAGTCCAACATGTTTTGCATTCTTTCACAAAAGACTTTCAAACGCTTTTCTAGCTCAAATTCTTTTTCAATTGGATGCTCTAGAAAAGGAGTATGTGGAGTTGATGTGGGAAGGATTGTGAATGAGCAAATTTTGAACTTATTGTAGGAATTCTTCCATGCTCCAGATTTTTTTTCGATTGGTGGAACAGGAAAAAGGAGTATATGAACCAAAATTGGGGAATGAACTTTGTGAAAAATGTGGACAAGGCGGTTGAAAATTTGACTCGGGGGAGGTGAATCCCCATTGATTCTGTGAAGAGTTGAAATTATTTTGAAAATTATAGTCATATGATTGAGGATATGGGTCATATTGAGTCAGATAATCCCAACTCGGCATATATAGTTGGTTCATGTTGTACATAGCTGGATTCGAGTTATCCAAGTCAATTAAGATCGGGATGAAATATGGATTCATATTATGATTGAAAGAATTATTGTTGTTAAAATCTATTTCACAATTTAAAAGAAAACAAACAAACAAACAAAGAAAAAGAAAAAGAAAAAAAAAAGAAAACAAGCCTATGCTAGGATTGACTTAGACCTAGACGACTCCTAACTGGTTAGACTGTCCACGGGGGTATATTGTCAGAAACGGACCACAAATTAATCGACCAGGTAGGGGCAAGATCAGTGGGAGGTATCCATGCCGGAGCAACGGGCCTAATTATGCAAAACCACTGTTCTTCGAGGTTTCGCCTCTCAATCCCCAACGTTAGACACCGATTTGACAAGAGTCAATTTCTGACAACTTCCCCCTTAGGTCAATCTCTTAAATGAGTCTGAGATGTCCCTAGGGGCTAACGTCTAGCAATTTTTATTTAGGCATGAATTGTGTGAGTGGGGAGGTGATTTTTGGGCTAAGGGAGGGTAATGACTTTCCCACCTTATGTTGCCTTGGGTTTTGCCCTTAAGTTTAATTTGTGCAACTGTGCAATATAGATAAGAATGAACACATAAAGAGAGTAAATCACCCACGCGTTTGTCCTATACTATATGCAATGCCATATGTACACCTCCAATCAATATCACAACACAAGAATAAAATACAGTATATTGGAATAAAAATTAACACGTGCCTAGATGCAAATGTCTAAACCATTTAAAGCATCCAATTCCATATTTTAGTTCTTAAAATTATTTACAGTGTATAGGCAATATAAAAATTAGCAGCATAGTATAAAAATATATAAGAATTACCCGACACACATAAGAGCAAGTGTGGACTTCTGCAATGCTAAAACTTTAACCTGTACACCAAAAACAAAAGAAGAAAAGTTAACAAAAATGTGAAATCAAACGTTCCCATCCCCGGCAACAGCACCAAAATTTGATCGGGGGAAACCGCGCACGAAAAGTGTATGTTTTGAAATCAAGAGTTGAAGTGTGTGTGCTTTGGCTTCCTCGATACTTCCGTTATAACATAAAGGCTAAAACGAGTCGAATCCACAAGGACGGGAGGCGATAAAAGCTTACACGGCATGTTTACGTGTATGTTAACGGTTCTTCAATGTTTGAAAAAATGAAAAGAAAAGAAAAGAATGAATGAAAAGAGAAGTACGGTGAAAACAAAGAAGTGAGAAACATATAAAAGAATATATTTGTGGTTTTTGATATATTTCTAAAACAAAGAAACATAAAAAAAAACCCATGGCTACTGACTATGATGGTAGCTAATGTTGCATATTTAATATCATATTTCCATACTTATTTTAGAATAAAGCCTGTATTGTCCTAATTAATTGCTTAATTTATTTGCAGGCTCATTCTTTAAGGAGATGAAGAGAAATGAGCCCAAAGCCCACCAAAATTCTGAATTAAATCAGAATTAATTCACACTCAGTAAATCAGGGAAAAATCAAGAAGTTGAAAACTGGTTGAGAGAATCCTCTCAGAATCGATCGTTGAAGCAAAGATCAAGCAAGTTTGATTCAGATTCTGACTGGATACATTTTAGTATTCGAATCATAACTTTTGCTACAGAATCTCAATTCTGATGATTCAAGATGATCCAGAAAACAGACTGACAGAGCTACAACTCTTATGTTGATCATTATTTCTAATTCTGTTAGTTGTTAAGTCATATTCAGCAATCAACACGCCAACAAACTGCAGATCAGAACTGAATATCCACCTCTACCCTCTCCATTTCTCCTATAAATACCTGGACTCAAAGGCAAAAGGGAGGACCATGCAGAGATAGGAATTAGCCAAGCTTTTCATTTCTAGGTTTAGGTTTTAGCCTTTCTTTTTATGTAATTTTAGTTTTCATTTATGTAATTCAGAGGAGATCGACTTTCATCGAAGAACAAGACTGAAGCTTGAGCTGGAGTGACACCGGTGTAAGACTTATTCTTTTCTTTGATTGTAATGAAATCAAATCGATGTTCTTTTTGTGTATGTATTTCTTTTTAGTCTTCTTCTTCTTCTTTTCTATTTTACCTTTCTTTTTGGTACAACTGTCTTCCAAGTGAGTCTAAAAGCATCGAAAGAGCCTTGCCTTTGCGAGTGCCACCGATAGCTCATGACGATGGAATTGTGAGTCTCTCCGTATCATTTCATGCTTGCGTATCTTGATGATGTAATGTGGAAGAGACCAACACTCAACTCTTATGGGCTATGCCCTAATTGCCTCCAATTCAAGGTAACATCGAAGCTAAGAACTCAAGGTAAACTTTTGGTTAAAAGAAGGTAAAAATTTGTTTTATTTTCTTTTTCATTTCTGTAAATTAAATCACCACATCTTCCAACTATTTCTTCTCCACTCACTCCATTTGTACATAGTCGCTTTTAGTGTTTTCTAAATTTTCCAACTTCTTCATCCTCCATTTTTTTCTAACTTTAAGATAACTTTCTTTTTCTTTTTCATAACTAAAAAAGAGAAGAACCTTCGTTTTATTTTCTTAAAAGATTTCAATAAAGAACTGTAACGCTTCCATCGTAACCCTCCTTGTGGATCACGACCCGCATAGCCACTTGCTATAGCGGAAGAATTGAGCACTTGCACAAGTTTTATTAGATCTGAAATTTCGTATTTTTTTGTGCAGGTTTTTGCCTCAATCAAATTTTGGCGCCGTTGCCGGGGAGGGTAAAACGGTTTTTATTGAAATCTGAATTTTTATTGCAAATTTTGAGAACTAAACGAATTTTCTTCTCTGTTGCAGGTTATAGGTTGAAGAAAACAGGAACTTTGCATTGCAGTGACATATAAGTGGACCTGGGCCTCTGCTCTCGAAAGCAGAGACCAGGATCCCTCCAAATTGCCGCAAAATCCTGGCTTTTGCCGCAAATTTGCGTCAATAAGGAGTGAACTACTGATCATTTTTCTGTAGGGTCTCTGATTCTGCAAAATACTTCTGCTGCATTACTTAATCCCTGTAATATTCACCCTATACCTGCTTAATAAAGTCAACAGTAAAAAAAATTGGTTGTAATCGTTAAAAGTTGATTAGACATTTGCATTTCTAGGCACGTGTCTTTTCAATTCATTTACTTTTACTGTTGAAGAGTGCTGGAGGCAAGGTACGTTTTGCATTGCATGTAGACTAGGAATCAACTCTTGCTTGATTTTCATGCTTTGAGTGTATCCTAGTTATATTTTTGTACACTTGCACAATTCAATTTTAAGGGCATACCCGTAAATAAGATAAGGTGGGGATTTTATCACCCTTTCTTAGCCCGCAAATCATTTTCCCAAGCACTCACTAACCCAAGCCTAATTTAATAAAAGTAGACGTTGGCCCTAGGGACATCTCGGACTCATTTAGGAGATTATCCTAAGGGGGAAAAATGTTGGAATCTAACTCCTGCAAAATCAGTGTCTAGGAAAGGGATTGAGGGCCGAAAGCCCGAAGGTTGGTGGTTATTTAATTAAGGAACGTCTTTGACGGAAAAACCTCCCACCAACCTTGCCCTGACCTGGCTGATTAGCTTGTGGTTAAAGTCTACATTAGACCTCCCGTGGACAGTCTAACCAGTTAGGAGTCGTCTAGGTCCTAAGTCTACCCTAACTTAGGCTAGAATTTTTTCTTTTTTTTGTTTGTTATTTGTTTGTTTTTCTTTGTTTGTATTCTATTGTGTGATATGGACTATAATAATAATTTTTTCAACTACAATAATAATCCATATTACACACCGACTTCATTTTCGGATATTACCAACCCGGCATATCATAACTTTGACCAACCTAGTGTGCCGGATTGGTCTTATCCGAATCAATATGACCCATACCCCCCATCTAATAACTATAATTTCCATAATGATTTTAACTCTTCACCGAGTCAGTGGGGATTCACCTCCCCCGAGCATAATTTCCAACCACCTTGTCCTTCTTCTCCACCTAGTCCACAATATTTCCAAGAGTCATACTCAGTTCCACCCGTCCAAAATAGGAAACCATCAATTATGGAAATGAGTATGCGTGAGTCCAAACACAAATCCCAAAATCTGATGGACTCACGATTTCACTACCACTTCCAAGACAATTCTTCATCTTTTCATCAAAACAATGAACATATCAACTATGAAAAGATGCTTGAAGCTATGACTCAGGCTCAAACACTCGTAATCGTGACATAGATATGATGGTCGAATCTCTACGTTCCACCGTCCTGATGTCACTAACTATTTTGTTAGAGCCGAAGAGTCATGTAGTTTTGGAAATCAAGATTCCATTTCAGAAAACCACTTGAACTTGCCCAAACTCCAAATTTTGAAAAAGATATTGAGAGTTTAGCAAGTTTTCCTTTTCCTGAAATAGAAATTGAGAATGAATATGATCTTGAACCCCAACTTAGTGATTCAATGCTTCTTCCTGATTCAATAATGACTCCGGTATCTTCACCTGATTTCGATCTTTTCCCCGAGTCAACATTGGATCCTGTACCAATCCATAATGAAATTGAATCACCCATCTGTGAGGATCATATTGAACTTGACCAATTATACACTCTTGAAGATCCTATTGACAAATTGGCAAGTTCTCAATTTTTTGATATTGAAGTCAATGAGATATGTGACCTAAATTCTCATATCTGTGATCCAGTTCAGCTTTCTGAATCAATCTTGACTCCTGTTGTGTTACCAAACTTGAGTAATGTTTTAGAATCAGTTTTGATTCCTCCACCTATCATTCATGAACTGGAATCACCCACATTAAGTCACATTCCATTGTTAGAAAATACATGTGGACTGGAGTTTCAATTTCTTGACTTGGACCCAATTTCTGAACCTATTTCGACTCCTGAACCTTTACTTGACTTAAGTCACCTTCCTGAGTCGGTATTAGTTCCTGTCCTTCCTGAGTCCAAGTCAACTGTTCTATCATTTCATACTCCATTCTGGGACGAGGTGGTTGATAAATTTGACTCCGAAATTAGTTATGGAATATGAAAATTAGATGGGGTCACATACTTAATAAAAATCCTTCATGGATATACAATTTTAATGGGTTATATTAAAGATAGTGCTGGTGGGTTCCTTCGAGACCCAAGAAAAGTGGATTGGGCCATGTTTCGTGGACCAATCAGACCACCACCGGAACCACCACCTTAAGGTAACATTTTCCTTCCCTTTCGTCTTTTTCATACATCTATGCATTAATTCATACATTGAGGACAATGCATGAGATAGGTGTGGGGGAGGGTCTAACATAACTTTTTTTTTCTTTAAAAAACAAAAAAAAATTAACATTTTTCTTTACTTTTAAAAACTTTTTGAAAAATAGAAACAATATTTTGACTTATTTTTGTAAGAAATTAAGTTAATTTTAAGGAATAGGAAAATCCAAATTATGATTTCTTATACTTGGTCAAAAGAAGATTATTTGTTTGATTTTTAGAGTTAGGAAGATAATTTGTCAAAGTAATTTGGTCTTGATCTTTACCTGGATGAAATATGCACACTTCATACACTTACACACTTAGGGTTCAAAAACAATGATTCTTATGCCTTATAAAAATATATATATATATAAAAATAAGTCTAATTATTGATTAGCTAGGTGCTTTGGCCTAAGCAAGCCTTAGTATTTATGCGAAAGGCAATTAGATAAGTTTGAAAAAAAAATAATGAATAAGTCTAATTATTGATTAGCTAGGTGCTTTGGCCTAAGCAAGCCTTAGTATTTATGCGAAAGATGATTAGATCCTCTGATTAAGCTGGGTATTTGTGCCTAATAAAGCATAAGTATTCACGCCTAAAAGGGATTCATATAATAAAATCCTTAGTTTTGTGGCCTTGTTTGCTCGAGTCCTTAAGTCCTTGGGGGTGTTTTCTCACCTGGTGCCCTAAGACCGTTTGGTTTGGGAGTCATCGATTAGAGGCTCGTTACATGGGCAGATTAGAAAGCCTAATAGAACTAAGGAATAATACACAAAAAAAAAAGTAAAAGTATATATATAAATAAGTAAGGCATAAGAGTTAGAGTTAATGAACCCTTAGTCAAAATTTTCACAGTCACAAGGTGCATATGACTTAGGGTAAAGTAATAGACTAGATGAGAAGTACAATTTGACTCCTTACTTTGATTGATAACAAATTTTGAATAGAGACTAAGTTTAGGAATAAAAATTCGGGTTTCCTATAACTTATAGATTGCTTAGATCTTACAATCATATTTCAAATATTTTTCTCTTTCAAAATGCTTTTCGAAAATACTAACTCTTTATTCCCTTTCTTTATGGATTTTGTGGGTGCAATCCGCTGAAAACCCTCACGAGACAAAACTCGTCCTCTAGGGGGAACCTAGAGGTTTAAACGGCTTGTTGCACATGCTCAGTGCAATCGCGTGACCTGCGAAAGTGGTCTAATAATCCTTAGTATAATTTAGTTGTTTTTGCTCGAGGACGAGCAAAAGATAGGTATGGGGTGTGATTGGTTGCTAATGTTGCATATTTAATGTCACATTTCAATACTTATTTTAGAATAAAAGCCTGCATTGTCCTAATTATTTGTTTAATTTATTTGCAGGCCCAATTCTTTAAGGAGATGAAGAAAAATGAGCCCAAAGCCCACAAAAATTCTGAATTAAATCAGAGTTAATTCACATAAAATCAGGGCAAAATCAAGAGGTTGAAACCGGTTGAGAAGAATCCTCTCAGAATCGATCGGTTAAAGCCAAGAATCCAAGGCCATTTCGTCAGAATCCAGAGCTCAAACGACAAAACCAACAAAGGATAAAGCCAGAAGAAGAAGATCCCAGGATGACCCACCAACAGGGTGTGGCCATCTGGCCACACCCTTGCCGCAAAAACGCGGCAAAAGCCGCGTTTTGCGGCAATCCTGGGGAGTTACGGGGAGCGTGAACTCCCCCGACCTCCCCGGGATCTTGGTGGTTGGGTATTTGCCTATAAAAGGCCATTATCTGCGCTGAAAAAAAGGAGGCCAATGCAGATTAGGATTTTAGACTAGTTTTTCCATTTTGTAGTTTAGTTTTATGTAACTTGTATGTAGCTTAGGGTAGATGATGATTCATGTAAGTAAGAGAGAGAGGCTGATGTTGAGAGTGACACCGATGTACTCCTCCTTTCTTTCATTGTCTCAGTAAGCAATAAAGGTAACATTTGTTTATGTTTGTATCTTTACTTTACATTTGTTTTGCTTTTCGTTTCCTCTTCTACTTCACCTTGGTTTTATGTGTTGAGTCTACAAGTGAAGTCCAAAGCATGTATCACTAAGCTACGTGAGAGCCAGCGATAGTTCATGAAGACGATCTCCTCTTCCAAGCTTCGCATCACTTCGTACTTCATATGCTTGACGATATAATGTGCACGGGGACTGAGTTCAAATTTATGATCTATGCGTTGAATGCCTCCGAAGCAAAGGTAGAACTTGCGCAGGTTTCCAAGTAAGTCATCACCAAACTAGGTAAGTAATTCTTAGCTTTCTTTCTTTTCTTTTATCGTTATAGTATAGATCGCCAACACGATTTCTTTCACCACTTCTTCCTAATCGTTTCCATTTTTTTTCCTCCACTTCAGTTGTACATATTCGCTTCATTGTTTTCTGATTTTCCACCTTCTTCATCTCTCGTTTTCTTCTTACTTTAACCATTAACTTTCTTTTCCTTTTTCTTAACTTTAAAAACAGAGAAGAACCTTCGCTTATTTTCATAAGATTTCAATAAAGACACGTAAAGCTTCCATCGCAAACCCTCCTTGTGGATCACGACCCGCATAGCCACTTGCTATAGCGGAAGAATTGAGCACTTGCACATTCCTTTCTTAAGTTCTATAATCTCGTATTTTTTTGTGCAGGTTTAGCCTCAATCAAATTTTGGCGCCGTTGCCGGGGAGGGTAAACGGTTTTTATTGAAATCTGAATTTTTTTTAATCTTTTCTAGAACTAAACGAATTTTCTTCTCTGTTGCAGGTTACAGGGCAAGCAAAGTAGGAAAATAAGTTTGCAGTGACATCCAAGTGGTATTGGCCTCTGCTCTAGAAAGCAGAGACCCATTGCCCTCTGCATTGCCGTGTTTCCACGGTAAAAGCCGCGGATCCGCGGTAATAAAGAGTTGACTACTAACAGGTTTTTGCAGGGCTTCTAGCTTTACAAATTCTAGTTTGCTGCAATTATTTATTTCTTATATGCCATCACAAAAACCTGCTAATAATCAACAGTAAAAAGTTTGTTGCAAAAGTTAAAAATTGACTAGATGTTTGCATTTTAGGCACGCGTATTTTCAATTCATTTACTTTTACTGTTGAAGAGTGCTGGAGCAAGGTATGTATGCATAGCATATAGTTTAGGAAACATTCTTGGGTGATTTTGCTTTTGAATGCTACTTTCCTATATCTTGCACACTTACACGAATCAATTCTAAGGGCACTAACCCATAACAAGATAAGGTGGGGATTTAATCACCCTTCCTTAGCCCAAAAATCAGATTCCAAGCACTCACTAACCCAAGCCTAACTAAAATTGAGTAGACGTTGGCCCTAGGGACATCTCGGACTCAATTAGGAGATTATCCTAAGGGGAAAAATGTTAGAATCTAACTCCTGCAAAATCAGTGTCTAGGAAAGGGATTGAGGGCCGAAAGCCCGAAGGTTTGGTGGTTATTTAATTAAGGAACGTCTTTGACGGAAAACCTCCCACCAACCTTACCCTGACCTGGCTGATTAGCTTGTGGTTAAAGTCTACATTAGACCTCCCGTGGACAGTCTAACCAGTTAGGAGTCGTCTAGGTCCTAAGTCTACCCTAACCTAGGCTAGAATTTTTTCTTTTTGTTTGTTTATTTGTTTGTTTTTCTTTGTTTGTATTCTATTGTGTGATATGGACTATAATAATAATTTTTTCAACTATAATAATAATCCATATTACACATCAAACTCTTTTTCGGATATTACCAACCGGCATATCATGACTTTAACAAACCTAGTGTGCCAGATTGGTCTTATCCGAATCAATATGACCCATACCCCCCATCTAATAACTATAATTTCCATAATGATTTCAACTCTTCACCGAGTCAGTGGGGATTCACCTCCCCGAGCATAATTATCAACCAACTTGTCCTCCTTCTCCACCTAGTCCACAATATTTTCAAGAGTCATACTCAGTTCCACCAGTCCAAAATAGAAAACCATCAATTTTGGAACGGAGTATGCGTGAGTCCAAACAACAATCACAAAATCTGATGGACTTACAATTTCATTATCACTTCCAAAACAACTCTTCATCTTTTCAACAAGACAATGAACCCATCAATTATGAAAAGATGTTAGAAGCCATGACTCATGCTCAAAATGCTAGAAATCGTGACATAGATATGATGGTCGAATCTCTACGTTCCCACCGTCCTGATGTCACTTACCATTCTGTTAGAGCAGAAGAGTCATGTAATTTTGGAAATCAAGATTCCATTTCAGCACAACCATGTGAACTTACCCAAACTCCAAATGATATTGATAGTTTGGCTAGTTTTCCTTTTCCTGAAATAGAACTTGAAAATGATTATGATCCTGAACCCCAACTTAGTGATTCAATTCTATTCCTGATTCGATTATGACTCGGTATCTTCACCTGACTTTAATCTTTTCCCGGAGTCAACATTGGATCCTGTACCAATTCATAAAGAAATTGAATCACCCATCTTTGAGAATCATGTTGAACTTGACCAACTTTACAATTTTGAAAATCCCATGGATAAATTGGCAAGTTCTCCAATTTTTGATATTGAACTCAATGAGATATGTGACCTAGATTCTCACATATGTGATCCAGTTCAACTTTTTGAATCAATATTGACTCCTATTTTATTACCAAACTTGAATAATATTCTAGAGTCAGTTTTGATTCCCCCATCTATCATTCCTGAACTGGAATCACCCATATTAGGTCACATCCCATTGTTGAAAATACATGTGGACTGGAGTTTCAATTTCTTGACTTGGACCCAATTTCTGAACCTATTTCGACTCCTGAACCTTTACTTGACTTAAGTCACCTTCCTGAGTCGGTATTAGTTCCTGTCCTTCCTGAGTCCAAGTCAACTGTTCTATCATTTCATACTCCATTCTGGGACAAGGTGGTTGACAAATTTGACTCTGAAATCAATTATGAAATTTGGAAATTAGATGGGGTTAAATTTTTAATAAAAATTCTTAATGGATTTATCTTTTTAGTGGGTCATATTAAAGATAGTGCTGGTGGGTTCCTTCGAGACCCAAGAAAAGTTGATTGGGCCATGTTTCGTGGACCAATCAGACCACCACCGGAACCACCACCTTAAGGTAACCTTTTCCTTCCCTGCCGTCTTTTTCATGCATCTATGCATTAATTCATACATTGAGGACAATGCATGAGATAGGTGTGGGGGAGGGTCTAACATAACTTTTCTTTTTCTTTAAAAAAAAAATAGAAAAAAATTGTCATTTTTCTTTACTTTAAAAAACTTTTTGAAAATAGAAACAATATTTTGACTTATTTTTGTAAGAAATTAAGTTAATTTTAAGGAATAGGAAAATCCAAATTAGGATTTCTTATACTTGGTCAAAATAAGATTATTTGTTTGATTTTTAGGGTTAGGAAGATAATTTGTCAAAGTAATTTAGTCTTGATCTTTACCTTGATGAAATATGCATACTTCATACACTTACACACTTAGGGTTCAAAAATAAAGATTCTTATGCCTTATAAAAAATATATATATATATATATAAATAAATAAGTCTAATTATTGATTAGCTAGGTGCTTTGGCCTAAGCAAGCCTTAGTATTTATGCGAAAGATAATTAGATAAGTTTGAAAAAAAAAATGAATAAGTCTAATTATTGATTAGCTAGGTGCTTTGGCCTAAGCAAGCCTTAGTATTTATGCGAAAGATGATTAGATCCTCTGATTAAGCTGGGTATCTGTGCCTAATAAAGCATGAGTATTCACGCCTAAAAGAGGTTCATATAATAAAATCCTTAGTTTTGTGGCCTTGTCTGCTCGAGTCCTTAAGTCCTAGGGGTGTCTTCTCACCTGGTGCCCTAAGACCGTTTGGTTTGGGAGTCATCGATTAGAGGCTCGTTACATGGGCAGATTAGAAAGCCTAATAGAACTAAGGAATAATACCACAAAAAAAAAGTATATATAAATAAATAAGGCATAAGAGTTAGAGTTAATGAACCCTTAGTCAAAATTTTCACAGTCACAAGGTGCATATGACTTAGGGTAAAGTAATAGACTAGATGAGAAGTACAATTTGACTCCTTACTTTGATTGATAACAAATTTTTGAATAGAGACTAAGTTTAGGAATGAAAGATTCGGTTTTCCTATAACTTATAGATTGCTTAGATCTTACAATCATATTTCAAATATTTTTCTCTTTCAAAATGCTTTTCGAAAATACTAACTCTTTATTTCCCTTTCTTTATGGATTTTGTGGGTGCAATCCGCTGAAAACCCTCACGAGACAAAACTCGTCCTCTAGGGGGAACCTAGAGGTTTAACGGCTTGTTGCACATGCTCAGTGCAATCGCGCGACCTGCGAAAGTGGTCTAATAATCCTTAGTATAGTTTAGTTGTTTTGCTCGAGGACGAGCAAAAGATAGGTATGGGGGTGTGATTGGTCGCTAATGTTGCATATTTAATATCATATTTCCATACTTATTTTAGAATAAAAGCTTGTATTGTCCTAATTAATTGCTTAATTTATTTGCAGGCCCATTCTTTAAGGAGATGAAGAGAAATGAGCCCAAAGCCCACAAAATTCTGAATTAAATCAGAATTAATTCACACTCAGTAAATCAGGACAAAATCAAGAAGTTGAAAACTGGTTGAGAAGAATCCTCTCAGAATCGATCGGTTGAAGCAAAGATCAAGCAAGTTTGATTCAGATTCTGACTGGATACATTTTAGTATTCGAATCATAACTTTTGCTACAGAATCTCAATTCTGATGATTCAAGATGATCCAGAAAACAGACTGACAGAGCTACAACTCTTATGTTGATCATTATTTCTAATTCTATCAGTTGTTAAGTGATATTCAGCAATCAACACGCCAACAAACTGCAGATCAGAACTGAATATCCACCTCGACCCTCTCCATTTCTCCTATAAATACCTGCACTCAAAGGCAAAAGGGAGGATCATGCAGAGATAGGACTTAGCCAAGCTTTTCATTTCTAGGTTTAGGTTTTTAGCCTTTCTTTTTATGTAATTTTAGTTTTCATTTATGTAATTCAGAGGAGATCGACTTTCATCGAAGAACAAGACTGAAGCTTGAGCTGGAGTGACACCGGTGTAAGACTTATTTCTTTTCTTTGATTGTAATGAAATCAAATCGATGTTCTTTTTGTGTATATATTTTTTTTTAGTCTTCTTCTTCTTCTTTTCTATTTTACCTTTCTTTTTGGTACAACTGTCTTCCAAGTGAGTCTAAAAGCATCGAAAGAGCCTTGCCTTTGCGAGTGCCACCGATAGCTCATGACGATGGAATTGTGAGTCTCTCCGTATCATTTCATGCTTGCGTATCTTGATGATGTAATGGAAGAGACCAACACTCGACTCTTATGGGCTATGCGCTAATTGCCTCCAATTCAAGGTAACATCGAAGCTAAGAACTCAAGGTAAGCTTTTGGTTAAAAGAAGGTAAATATTTGTTTTATTTTCTTTTTCATTTCTGTAAATTAAATCACCACATCTTCCAACTATTTCTTCTCCACTCACTCCATTTGTACATAGTCGCTTTTAGTGTTTTCTGAATTTTCCAACTTCTTCATCCTCCATTTTTTTCTAACTTTAAGATAACTTTCTTTTTCTTTTTCATAACTAAAAACAGAGAAGAACCTTCGTTTTATTTTCTTAAAAGATTTCAATAAAGAACTGTAACGCTTCCATCACAAACCCTCCTTGTGGATCACGACCCGCATAGCCACTTGCTATAGCGGAAGAATTGAGCACTTGCACAAGTTTATTATTAGATCTGAAATTTCGTATTTTTTGTGCAGTTTTTTGCCTAAGCAATCCCCGGCAACGGCGCCAAAATTTGATTGAGGCTAAACCTGCACAAAAAAATACGAGATTATAGAACTTAAGAAAGGAATGTGCAAGTGCTCAATTCTTCCGCTATAGCAAGTGGCTATGCGGGTCGTGATCCACAAGGAGGGTTTGCGATGGAAGCTTTACGTGTCTTTATTGAAATCTTATGAAAATAAGCGAAGGTTCTTCTCTGTTTTTAAAGTTAAGAAAAAGGAAAAGAAAGTTAATGGTTAAAGTAAGAAGAAAACGAGAGATGAAGAAGGTGGAAAATCAGAAAACAATGAAGCGAATATGTACAACTGAAGTGGAGGAAAAGAATGGAAACGATTGGGAAGAAGTGGTGAAAGAAATCGTGTTGGCGATCTATACTATAACGATAAAAGAAAAGAAAGAAAGCTAAGAATTACTTACCTAGTTTGGTGATGACTTACTTAGAAACCTGCGCAAGTTCTACTTTTGCTTCGGAGGCATTCAACGCATAGATAATAAATTTGAACTCAGTCCCCGTGCACATTATATCGTCAAGCATATGAAGTACGAAGTGATGCGAAGCTTGGAAGAGGAGATCGTCTTCATGAACTATCGCTGGCTCTCACGTAACTTAGTGATACATGCTTTGGACTTCACTTGTAGACTCAACACATAAAACCAAGGTGAAGTAGAAGAGGAAAACGAAAAGCAAAACAAATGTAAAGTAAAGATACAAACATAAACAAATGTTACCTTTATTGCTTACTGAGACAATGAAAGAAAGGAGGAGGAGTACATCGGTGTCACTCTCAACATCAGCCTCTCTCTCTTACTTACATGAATCATCATCTACCCTAAGCTACATACAAGTTACATAAAACTAAACTACAAAATGGAAAAACTAGTCTAAAATCCTAATCTGCATTGGCCTCCTTTTTTTCAGCGCAGATAATGGCCTTTTATAGGCAAATACCCAACCACCAAGATCCCGGGGAGGTCGGGGGAGTTCACGCTCCCCGTAACTCCCCAGGATTGCCGCAAAAATGCGGCTTTTGTCGCGTTTTTGCGGCAAGGGTGTGGCCAGATGGCCACACCCTGTTGGTGGGTCATCCCGGGATCTTCTTCTGGCTTTATCCTTTGTTGGTTTTGTCGTTTGAGCTCTGTATTCTGACGAAATGGCCTTGGATTCTGGCTTTAACCGATCGATTCTGAGAGGATTCTTCTCAACGGTTTCAACCTCTTGATTTTGCCCTGATTTTATGTGAATTAACTCTTATTTAATTCAGAATTTTTGTGGGCTTGGGCTCATTTTTCTTCATCTCCTAAAGAATTGGGCCTGCAAATAAATTAAACAAATAATTAGGACAATGCAGGCTTTTATTCTAAAATAAGTATTGAAATGTGACATTAAATATGCAACATTAGCAACCAATCACACCCCCATACCTATCTTTTGCTCGTCCTCGAGCAAAACAACTAAATTATACTAAGGATTATTAGACCACTTTCGCAGGTCACGCGATTGCACTGAGCATGTGCAACAAGCCATTAAACCTCTAGGTTCCCCCTAGAGGACGAGTTTTGTCTCGTGAGGGTTTTCAGCGGATTGCACCCACAAAATCCATAAAGAAAGGGAAATAAAGAGTTAGTATTTTCGAAAAGCATTTTGAAAGAGAAAAATATTTGAAATATGATTGTAAGATCTAATGGCTCCACTAACATGCTAACCTCTTAGTGATAGTTGCCTCACATATATCCTTGGCAATCACTAGTCCTTGATTCAAGAGCGTTTCAAAGCATGACCCATATGTGACTCATCACATCCCAACTCAACAAAACTAGAGAAAGCTGTACTTAAACTATCAAAACTAAAAATAAGCATAGAGTAAAGTAATGTTAGCTTGTTAGAGAGTTAAGAAGATAGAGTATTAGATCCATCATCATAAGCCATTAATGGCTCTTGCAAAAGAAAGGCCAAGTAGAGCCTATTGATTCATGTGGATTATCAAAGAAGAAGTTAGACTAGTTAGTGGTTAGTAGTTAGTTACCATGAGAGGAAAGATTAGCTAAACATGTAAAAGGAGTTAGATAGAAAATAAAGAGAGATAAAGAGAGCACCTTTCATACCATGCCACCTTCTATTACAAGCACTCTTGCATTCCAAACATGCATCACTCTCTCTCCTATTATAAGATCTACAAGAAATGAAAAATACAATGGAGGAGAAAGAAGAAGAACTAATCTAAACTAAACTAAACTACAACATGAAAAGAAAAACCCTAAAATTAACCTAAAAACTACTAAAAAACTCCTCTCCCTGGTTCTAGAAAAACCCCAGGGTATTTATAGGCAAAATCGGGCATTAGGGCATCTGTACGGAGCCGCGCGTCAAATCCTAGCGCGCAGCTCCACAAAGGAGCCGCGAAAACGCGGCTATGGCCGCGCACTACACATCGCCTGCTGCGTGTGTCCTCTTCTGTCCCCTATCAGCTAGATGTCTTGATTTTGGGTTTTGGGTCCCGAATTTTGACAGAATCACCTCCAAAGTCAATGGCTATCTTTTGTAAGCCTTTAATCACCAATTAAATGGTGATTTAGGGTCTTCTTCTTCATTTCATGTTATGGACCTAGAAACATGAAAGAAAGGTATTATTAGAAGAATTAATTATTAAATAAATGTGAAGATGTGGTATGAAATATGCAGTTTTAGAAACTAATCATCCTCCACGCTGAGCTCCATGTGCAAGACCACCTCCGCACGACAACCCATCTCCACCCCCTCCTCCTCCTCCGTGCGCGGCTGCCACTCCTCCGTCAGCCAATTGCAACAACACCACCCCTTCACCTCCACCCTCAACCTCACGTAACAACACCTCCTCCCCTCTGATTGCAAAATCAAAGAGTTAAGAATTACCATGTAGCTTTGAGCTAACGGGTCGTGTCCACAAGGAGGAATGCGATAGAAGTTTTTCGGTATTTTTGTTAAGTAACAAAGAATGAAATTAGTGTCTTTCTTTTAAGTTGAAAAAGAGAATGGAGAGAAAGGAAATGATTAAAAGAAAAATTGTAAATTTGGAGAAGGCTTTAAAAAAGGTGAATTAAAAAGCTTTGAAAAGTGATATGTTATTTTTAATAATGAAGAAAATTTGGGCTCACAATCTCACTACTCAATGATGTGTTCTTCTATTAAAATCCTTAGTACCTCAACTTGATCATAGGCAAAAACTTAAGATTGATTTTAAAAAATTTTATGAAAAGCACATAAGATGGTTGGAAAAGTTAATTCTTTTCTTTAAGAAATCGTCTTGAATTGAATGTTAAATCATCAAGAAGTTTAAGTATGAGATAAAAATAAGTTCAAGAGACGTTTTTAAAAGAAGTAGAAATTTAAAAATCTAAAGCCATCCTCATGTGCCTTCAAGAACACTTTCAAAGAAGAAAGGCTTTAGTTTAGGCATTCAAATGATTCATTGGGTCTTTTTCATGAAAACCATTCAAAAAGAAGAGGGATCGAAGATAGGGACGATAGTGAGCCCAGAAAACAAGTTAGTTACTCATGAATAATACAAAACTAGATATGAAAATAACACAAGATATACCCGTAAATTGGAGTGGAAGAGCAGAAAGCTTAATCCTTTATTGATGTCACTTCAATCTTTAGATTACAATCACTCAATTCCTCTCTCTCACTGGTATTTAGACTAAACTACAAATTAAAGAATAGAGATACAACTTCTCTACACTATCTAACAAAGAGCCTAAACCTTAAAAATGAGCAAAAAATTTAATCCTAGTCCTCGCTCCCTTCTTCTCTGTTGAAAATGGTATTTATAGGAAAAAAACCAGAGGGGAGAGGTCGTGGGAAGATTGGGGGAGCAAACGCTCCCCCAAAAGAATTAACAAGACCGCGAAAACGCGACTAGGGCCGTGTTTTCGCGGCCCTAGTGTGGCCAGGTGGCCACACCCAAGTGGTAGAACTCCCTGGTTTTGTGATTCTCTCATATCTTCTGCTGGTTTTCTCATTTTAGCTCTAAAATTTGATGAAACAGCTTTTGATTGTTGGCTTCAACCGCTTGATTTGGGAAGATTTATTGTAACCGGTTTTCAACCTCTCTGATTTGCCAAGATCTGCCCTGATTCCCTGATTTCGAATTTATTCTGAATTAAATCAGAATTTGATGGGCTTCTGGGCTTGTTTCTTTTTTCTTTCTTTTAGAAATGGGCCTATATTTAACAAAGAAGAATAAGACTTATTAATAGGATTTACTAGATAAAAAGTATGGTAACGTGACAATGTACATGCAATATATGTGACTGATCACCCTCCGAGTATGAGCCACCACGATCCCCTGAGTAGCACTTGAAATAACACCTAGAGGGGGGGTGAATAGGTGTTGGCTAATCTAATGGTCACTTAATGCCAAATGATGCAAATAATGCGAAATTAAAACTAAGATGACCAAATAAAACTTCTTTTAATTAAACACTTATGTATAATACAAGAGTGTTGCCGAATCCCCCTAGTGAGGCTCTGGACAAGCTCCTCTAGATTCCCCTTGAAATGGGTTGAGGTGCCGCGTTGGCTCTCTTGGTTGAATACTAGTGTTAACAACAATCCCAAGCAAGTATAGCAATTATGAGCACAAGGGTATATCATGCATATAAGAGATAAAGACTATAAAGTAATGCAAGATATAAGAGACAAAGAGAGAAAGAGAGATAGAGTAAGCAATCGCAAACACAAAGGATTTGTTTCGAGGTTCGAGCACACTTGCTCTACATCCCCGCCTTCGACACACGAAGGATTTCCACTATGCACGATCCCAACGGATCTCTCCTTGGTGCCGCAACACCTACAAGCCCTCGGACTCCCAGGTCCCGTACACACGCAAGCTCCCACAAGCTTGCCGAGGCCGCACCTCAAACCAACGAGTTCACACACGAACTCAAACCACCGCGAGCACACTTGCCCGCCTCCTCAAAGTACAAAGAAAAGATCTTTGGTGATCACAACACTTTGATCACCTTACAAAAACTCTCACTACAACACACCTATAGGATAGTATAGCAATGGATAGCTCAAGTGTGGTGTGAGAAAGTAAGGAAAAGAACTATGGTGAAAAACACAAAGAATCACTTTTACACTCTTAATAAAATCTCCCCTTTTGATTGGAAGTATTTGCACTTAAATCTTGTGGAGAAAACTCTCTGAAAAGACTAGGAAAAACTGGCTCTAAGAGTCTCTAAAATCTTGGCCTCAAACAATGACAAGAACCCCCAATTTATAGGCTGCCAGAATATAGCCGTTGGGATCTGTCAGAACTGCCGGTCGACCGGCCGGTCGACTGGCCAACGGTCATTTTTCTGACCGTTGAAACCTCCGGTCGACCGCCCGGTCGACCCAGAAATCCAGAGAGCAGAACTCTCTGCAGCGGTCAACCGTACGGTCGACCGGACCACTGTGCTGACAACGTGCACAAGGCTGTGCACGTCCGGTCGACTGGACGGTCGACCCGACCTTGCTGCGGTCGACCGCCCGGTCGACCGATTTGGCCTGTCAGTCAGTCCTCAGACTGCACAGTTAAGGGATTTGGAAAAAGGTCTTTTAACTTAATAAAAATCCATAAATTCTCAGTAAATCTAAAAAATAGTTTCAATCAAAATAAAAACTGTTTTTCTAAAAACATGTTTTTCTAAAACTTGTTTTTCCATAACTTCACAAAATACAAAAACAAGATATTTTGAACTTATTAAAGCATAGTGTGTATGGATATGATCCACTACACAATCATAATGAAATATCTATGTTTTTTATCATAAAGCTCTGAACTTGGTTTTGGTTGAAAGATATGTATGATAGAAATACCAAAAACCAAAGTATATATATTTTGTCACAAAGAAAAATCTTTTCTAAATAAAAATTCTTTTCTAAACATATAAATAAAAATTCTTTTATGAAAGCAATTCTATCAAGAGTGTGTGTGTGATATAGACTTGAGCAATCCACCAACTATCTATCCTTTACATTTTTAACTAAACAAAAAAACTAAATCTTATACCTAGACCCAAGTCTTCATCTTCTTGAAGTCTTCACTTGAAGGCTTCTCATCTTCTTGACTTGGTCCAAATGCAATCCACCGAGCTCATCTCTAGATGTGTTCTTGATGCATAGGCTCGTGAATCAACCGGTGCTAGCTTCCAACTTGTCTTTAAATCCTTTGTTGAAGCTCCACACCTACTAAGATCTTGATAATGAATCTGTCACTAATTAAACACAAGATCATTAGTAATCATAACTTTATGAGTTGATCATCATCAAAACTAGAGTGATAGGCCTTTGGGCCAACAGCACTGTCCTCCATCTCGAACCCACCACCACCTTAGCAAATTGCACCGCCGCTTTACCTCCATGCAGCCTATGACTCCCTCTTTCTCCCTTTGTCCTCCTTTGTTGTCCATGCCATACCGCCCAACAACCTTCCCCCGCTCTCGTTCTTTCTCTGTCTCTCTGCGCGTGTGGGTATGTGTGTGTGACTATCTCTTTCTCCCACTCTCCCTCCCTCTTCCTCTCTATCCCCCTCTTAGTACCCTCTCTTTCTCATTATCTCTCCCCTTCTCTCCGTGTATGTGTGCGCATAAGTTGTCTCTCTCTCTACCTCTCTCTTCTACACCACCCTCCCTCTCTATCTATATCTCTCTTTCTATCTCTCAGAATCTCTATCTTATAATTTTCAAGCCCAATGGGTTTACATGCAAACCTGACACAATAGCAATCCACTCCTAAACCCAACAACAGTAGATCTGGCACTCAAACTGATATGGAGACTCGAATCCGTACCGTAGCAGAGCAGAGTACAACCCGTTGTAGTCAGATCCGATCTGCAGAGCGCCGACACGAACTCGTAACTATTACTGTGATATACTTTCGTGTTTTTATTATTTATTTTGCTCGTGAGTATTTATCTTCTTTGTTTATTTTTATTTAATTTTATTGTAAGTGTTTTAACTTGTTTATACCCTCTTAAAAATATTTTATCATGTTAAATAATTAATTATATGTATTTAATCTTTAATGAGTGTTTTCTACATTTTATCTCTTTCGCCATACGTGAACTTATCTTGTAAAATTAGTCATTAAATGTTTCGTTATTAAACTGCATAATTAAATTTCCTAACGTCTAGAAAATTGAAATATCCATGATTTAATCTATTGTACAAATAATTTGTGCTATATTGTTCATGCAAATAATTATTATAAACGTTTTAATTAAATAGTTATTAGCTTGGAAAATATATTGTTTAGATTAATAACTTTCTAGAATTAAGAAAATTACCTAAGGGTTAATGAATTGACGATCCTTAGATTCTTGCCAGACAAACTTTCTTTATGAAACAGATCATAATATGATTCTTGGAGTATTTATAGTCATTTTATAGGTCTTGATAGTGCTTGTAATTCTTTTAGAGATCTTGATAGCTTTACCATAAACAATTTTATCCCGACAATATCAGTGATAGACTTAGGATCTGTCTTGTATCTGAAAGTTTTCTTGTTCCCTTACTTATTATCAAGTGATTAATGCCCTAATGTTACATATCTCTAGTGATGAACTTGGAATAATGTCGGATCTAGTTGTAGGGATCCCGAACTTGAAAGTCTATTTTTGCACGGAGAAGATAGAGAGAACTTGAAATACCGAATTACACTTAATTCACCAAGCTTGAGGAATAACATTTTGGTGTCTTTGGTGTGTATTGAGATCAACTACTAAAAGGCGTATTATCGTTGTATCCTTGTACCTATGAATGAGATCTTGATTTATTTCTAGATGAGACTAATAATGGTGGGATCTTGATCGTATGCATGTGAGCACCTAACCGTCAATTTTGAAGTGTATTGTGAGGCGATTTTGAGTTATAAGTAGCATGGGCTTTCAAATCTATTCATTTATTAGTTTTGTCAGTATTGATGAACTTGTTGGTCTTGAGTATTAGTGCAGAGAGAAACCCTATGTTCTATGTTGTTCAAGGACGTTACACTCCTTTGTTGGCCCAAAGGCCATTTAGCAAAATTTTGTTATGACAAGTTGCATGTTTTAAATTTTGCTAATAAAAATGTTTGGGTTCCTCAACACAATGCTAACCCCGTGGACCCAGAAAAAATGGGTACCAAAACCCCCACCCCATGTTTTTGATGTAGGTGAGGGCTCTCACAAGACGTGAGAGGTTTGATGCCTTGATGGTGGGTGCACTTGAACTAAAAGGACACATATTTGGAGCACCGCTATCAAGGAAGTTTTGGTGGGACAACCACCATCTATGGAGTTTTAGAGTTGGTAACAATCTCTAAACTCCCATTTTATTTATGTACATACTTATTCATTTGTGAAATCATATAGCATATTCATGTTTTAGGTTTTGTGCTTCATGTGGTAAAATCTTGTTTAGATGTAGTATTTGTCAAAACTTGGATTTATACGTGTACAAGTAGTGAGCCACATTTGATTCACATACGTTTGCACTTCATTGTTCATTTGTACTCACTATATGCACATGTATAGCCTAGTTTTGATGATTCTTCCATTTACACTTTTTTGCCAATTTTTATGTTTTACTTCATGTATATGTAATTTTTATTCAAATCTAATAAATATACATGTATACCCGTGAGTCTCTTGCCTTCATGCAAATTCATTTAATAGACTCTTTTATGTTTGGGATATGTATGTGTATTGTTAGGATTGGATAAATCATACATATACCTAGAAGTGTATTATTTTTTTAAGAAAAATAAATTTTCATGTTTTATAAAATGTTATTCATCTTTTTGAGCTTCATTGACCATTTTCATGAAAATACCATTTACATAACCTTTGAACACTCATCTTTTATTTTTCAAGATAATTTTGAGCTTTATGGACTATGAGTGCTTGAATTTTTATGTACTTAGTATGATTCATGAAATATATATGTTTTGATTTCATATTTTGAAGGATCTTTAACTAGTTTTTCAAAAATTATTTTAACTAGTTATTGTTCTTCATTTGGTAGTGATTTCAATGCTAAAATATTTTCAAATCTATTTTTGAAAACTCTACCCTCAATGGGAGGATGGATGGGCGATTATGCCTTGTATGCTTCATTGAAAATCTTCTATATTGAGCATATGAAGGGTGGTAGGTTATGAGTTATACACTTGATCTTATTGTTATGTCAATTGGTATCATTGGATTCTTTCAATTGGTATCTAAATTGATAATTTTTGTATATACTCATATTTTGTTTTCTTATATATGTATGTATCAATGTCAATTGGTATACTCATTTTATACATATATATGAGTTTCATGTGCTTAACTTTCAATTGGTTCACACTTTTAAAAGCACAAAGTTTATGATGAAAAATAAAAATTTTGATCATTATGTTTACTATTGGTATCAATATGTTTCAACTTCATATTTGTTAAATTTCAATTGGTATCAATATGTTTTACAATAATGATTATTTTCAATTTGGTATCTTAAAATTTGTTTGTTTTACAAGAGCTCTGATACCTTAAAAAAAAAAATTTGAAAAATTAAAAATGTTTTGATATGTATTGCCTATATGCAAGGAGAGCTTAACATCTCTTCTACATATAGATTCATGTTGAGTATATTATAAATTGAGGAGCTTGACAACTCTTCTTTATATGATATATGTGTGTAGGGGGAGCTTCACATCTCCTCTTATGCATTACATAATATGTGTTATGTGAGTTAGGGCCCGTCATCCCTTCTTCATGTAATGCATATGTGTAGGGAAGCTAACTTAGCGTCTTCCTCTTCATGAATGTATATCGCATATAACCTTTGATTGATTTGTATTAACCCCTTCTTGATCATTTTGTGTTTGACAAAAAGGGGGAGAAAAATTTGTTTGATTTGATTTTACTTTGAACCCTTTGTTGATGAGTGACAAAAAGGGGGAGAAGTATTTGAGTTTATATGCATGTTTTCCTTGCTTAAGGGGGAGAAGTATTTGTTTTCCTTGCTTAAGAGGGAGTAGTATTTGTGTTTATGCATATATGTTTTGTTTTGCAAATAGGAGAAAAAGATTTATTTTGTTTTATCTCCATTCATTTGCATACATGTTTATGAGCTTCATTGCATATATTTATTATTTTGTGTTATGCATGAGTTAAGGGGGAGCTTCTTTGAAGCTTTACTTTAATCCATGCATATATAACTTTATGAGTTTTGTCATCATCAAAAAGGGGGAGATTGTTGGCCCAAAGGCCTATCACCCTAGTTTTGATGATGATCAACTCATGAAGTTATGTTTACTAATGATCTTATGTTTAATAGTGACAGATTCATTATCAAGATCTTAGTAGGTGCATAGCTCAACAAAGGATAAAATGTCAAGATTTGGAGCTAGCACGGTGTGATCCAAGGAGCTTTTGGATCAAGCTTGGACCAAGTCAAGAAGATGAGAAGACTTCAAGGGAAGACTTCAAGAACAAGACTTGTGTCTAGGTATAAGATTTTTGTTTTTAGTTAAAAATGTAAAGGATAGATAGTTGGTGGATTGCTCAAGTATTTATCACACACACTCTTGATAGTTTTGTTTTTACAAAAGATTTTCTAGTTTAAGAAAATACATGTTTGGTTTTTGGTATTTCTCATATACATATTTTTAAGCAAAACCATATTTAGAGCTTAATGCCAAAAACATAGATATTTCATCTTAATTGTGTAGTGGATCATATCATATACACTATGCTTTAATGAATTCAAAATATCTTATTTTTGTATCATGAAGAAGTTTGGAAAACAAGTTTTAGAAAAATACAAGTTTTCTTTTGAGCCAATATTTCCAACTTACAAAAATAGTCCAATCTTTTATAACATGCCTTAATTTTGTGCAAGCATGTTTGTATATCAAAGTATATTGGTTAAACTATTTTTGTAGATTTTTAAGTATTTTATGGGATTTTATTTCAATCAAAAAGACCATGTTTTAAATCCTAGAAAACAGTTTTCAGGCTTCAGCAAGTCGACTATATAGTCGACTTGGTCTGAAGTCGGTCGACCGGATCGGTCGACCGACGTGCACAGACGTGCACGCCTTTGTGCACTGGAGGACGGCCGACCGTGCCGGTCGACCGCTCCAGAGAGCTCTGCTCTCCGGAAATTTCGGCCGACCGTACGGGTCGACCGACAGAGAGTTCGACTCTCTGCTCCAGTGGCTCGGTCGACCCGGGCGGTCGACCATGGCTCCAACGGTCGGATTTCTGACCGTTGGCGGTCGACCAGGCGGGTCGACCAGCAGCTGTGACAGAGCCCCAACGGCTAGTTTTCCAGACTCTATATAAAGGGTCATTTGGGGGCTGTTTTCTTTATGATTTGGAGATAGTTTTAGAGCCAGTTTTCCCACTCTTTTCAGAAGTTTTTCTCCACAAAATAGAGAGCAAATATTTCCTATCTAAAGAAAAGTTTTATCAAGAGTGTAAAAGAGAATTTCTTGAGTTTTCCTCCACCATCTCTTTCCTAGTTTTTCTCACACAAACACTTGAGCTATCCATTGCTATATCTACCTATAGGGAGTGTTATTATGAGAGGATTTTAGGTGATCAAGAGTTGTGATCACCAAAGTTCTACTTTGTTT
This sequence comes from Agave tequilana, assembly GCA_038442645.1. Lineage (NCBI taxonomy): Eukaryota > Viridiplantae > Streptophyta > Magnoliopsida > Asparagales > Asparagaceae > Agave > Agave tequilana. Next base: position 95,852 of record JAVJIF010012131.1, on the reverse strand, counting down.
GTAATACCCCGTTCCCGGAATACGTACTTAGTTGCGTATTCAGATTTTCGATCGTATTTTTTCGATTTACTTCCTGTAATTATTCTGTATTATGAATTCCTTATATGATTGTTTTGTCTTGGATTTGGATTCGTGGATTCGGAGTCAGCCCTAGTCTGAACCGAAGGCCCGATCCCAGAGTATTGCTCGGTTTGGACATTCTGATAATTAGATTTGACCGATTTTAATTTTAAACATCGTTTTCCAATATTTTAGATTTTATATGATTTTCTGGAATTTTCTTGGATTAAAAGGAATTTCTTCAAAACCGGTGTCGGCCAGTGCCGCTGACCGATTCCTGGATTTTTAATTCTCAAACAGTTTGGAATTTCATGATGGTCCTTTAGGCTTTATTCCTTAGAATCATATTTTCTACCTACATTCTTTTTCTGAGGATTTTTGGATTTTATGAAAATTCCATCGGAGTCGGTAGATAACTGGTTCCGGGATTTTTAGTTTCAAAACTATAAAGTATTTCTTCAAACGGATTTCACTATTGGTCTTTATATATTATTATTGATTTTTGGTAATTATTTCGGGTCGTTCCGAGATACTTGAATTTCGGACGATTCCGGTGTTTTCCCGAAAGATTTCCGCATCCGCAACTGAATCCCGGGAATCCGCCACTTCCATTATTTTCATTTCCATTCCAAGAGTATTCCTTCCCTTTTCCATTTTCTTTCCCATTTCCTATTTTCTTTCTTTCCTTTCCTTTAACTTCCACCACACACTTTTCCTATTTTCCAAAATTCTAAATTCCATAAACTCCACCAACTCCCACCTACTTCCTCATTATTATCACTCCACCTCACCCTCTCTCATGGCCGGCCAAGTGTCCACTTGAGAGACACCTCACCTCCCCCTTTTTTTACACAATACCCCCTCACTTCCATTTGATTTGCATCCCCTTCAAAAAATCCAAAACATATAAATGCTTTCCCTTTACATTCTATTTCATTTTTTCTTCACTTCTCTTTTTCTCTTCTCCACTTCTCAAAAGAGAAGCCTTCACCTTCACCAAAACCCTAACCTCCATCTCCCCCTTCATCTCCACCACCTCAACAACTACTCCAACACTTTAGCTTCATCTTCTTCCTCCTTCATCACCATGGAAGCAACCACAAGGTCATCAACTCCAACAACTTCATCAACTCCACCAACATCTCCACTCTCTTTTCATCATCAACCACCACCACTTCTTTTGGTAAGTAATTTCCCTCACCAAGACTTGTACAACTCTTAGTCCACTTATGTTTGCTTATTCTTGTGATTCGTGTCTTCAATTCTTGTTATTTAGCCATCAAATACAAACCCTAGAAAACCTGTTCTGTATGCTGTTTCCAGTCGATTAGTCGACTTGACCTAGAACCTAGTCGACTAGAAACCCTTAGCTGAAACGTAGCTTTTTCTGAAACACAGTATTAGTCGACTTACCTTAGATCCTAGTCGACTATAGGCCCTTAGTCGACTACACCCTTGACCCTAGTCGACTAACCCTTCCTGGACCAGAAACCTTAACTCTCTGTATCTCAGATTTAGTCGACTTAACATAACTGTTAGTCGACTTGTCATGTCTGTTAGTCGACTACCCATATGACCCTAGTCGACTAACTTTTCCTGAATCAGAATATCAACTCTCTGGAACCCAGTATTAGTCGACTATACCAGACTGTTAGTCGACTAACCCCTTTATTAGTCGACTACTCATCCTACCCTAGTCGACTAATTCTGTCTGTTTGTTACAGTTATTTACCTTCTCAAACTTGGATCTTATACTTGGTTTATATGTTGTATATTATACTTCTTGACTTGTATCTTGACTAACATCATCTTCACTTCTCTCCTTCTCTCTCCTCTTCACTCTACATATATATATCATAGTTTATGGCGTGCCCCGGATTTCGTGGATTTCGGATCTTTCGGCGCTTTGAGGTTTAGGCGAGTATTCTCACTCGCTACTTTCTTGTATGCGAGTAGTCTCGCCTCTATTTGAGTTTCCCGTTTCATCGGTCGATAAGTATTTCGCTTCTTATTTCCATATTCATGTATTGCACTACATTGCTTGTATTATGGTAGCTTCATCTTGTGCTTGTACCATGCTTATGATATGCTTGCTTCTTTATCGTATACCATGCGTGGCCGACCCTTCGTGGTCGTTGGGCTTTGAGTCACTTCCATGTTACTACTTGTCATTGCTTCAGACTTGTTAGTTGTATGCTCCCTTTTAACACATGTATATCACCTGGCATCTAGTATGTTATCACCTGACCACCTGATATGCCACTATCTGGCAAGACCATCTTGTTATGTCATGACTTACCCAGACTTATTATCAATCCATTGTTATGCATGTTACTTGATATACATCACCATTTATCATGCTATCTCTTGACACCAAGCATGATACACCGATTCTTATAATTATCACGATAAAGGGAATGTAGTACCTGATTACTGTTATGTATTGTTGTTATGATATTGCTCATTCCCGAAATCTGATAATTATGTTCATAAGCTATAAAAAGGACAACTTGTATGGGTATGGGAGGAAGTGATGGATGCCGGAATGATATCTTGCTTATAGTGGTGGGGTATAAAAGTATGTATATATATATATACTGGCGGTAAGTGTTATGATATTACTGTTAGGGGGACTTTGGGCCTCCAAAGCCGGTTCCAGGTGTATGGAAACCACTATAAGAAGTTCTATCAGTTCTCCATCTACTTCCGTTAACAATCCTCGACTTGCTTATATATGGATGTATGTGGGTTGGCCGTACACCAGGTCACATACCGAGATATATGGGTCAGACGAGTAATAATAATAATAGGTGTTTCCTGTGACCCCAGTTATGATTACTGTTATGATTCCTGTTTTGATACCTGTTATGCACTCTTGTCACATCTGTTATGTATTCTTGTTATGACTACTTTGCAACTCTGATTCTATACGCTTGGATTTTCGGTGGCATGAGATAAATGTATATAGATGAGGGTTTCCTTGTTTGGATTATTCCTTCGATGTACTAGTCTCATGGGACCGTAACTAAGCGTATACAATCACTTTTGCTTATGATCAGCTTTACCTTGGATTTCCTGTTTTATGGATATTATGTTATACTTGTTCATATATATTTCACTTGTGTTCTAACCCTCCTGTCTTCTGTACTTGACACTTGTACTCATCCTGGCTCGCCACCTGGCATCATATCATACTCGCCTGGGGAGTTTCACTGACTCCCCTGGATTCTTATGTCCAGGTCATGGAGCCCGGAGCGTGTGGATTCTCACCGTTACTGCTCAGAGTGGCGCAGCGGTAGCGTGGATCTCCAGACGACAGTCCAGAGCCACATCCTTCCAGACCCCCCTTTGTGCCTCTCGAGTTTTTCCTTAGCAAACTCGTGAGTGCTCTTTTATACTTTTCATACTTGTACATCCTTGTATACTTGTATGCGAGCTCCCTTTTATACCGTTCATATTATGTATATTCCTTGTACTCTCGCATTTGCGCATATTAGTGATATGATATTCATGTAATATTGTAATCACTCTGGTGATAATTCTGTAATTGTATATATGTGTTGGAATGTATAATGCACCATTTGCTTCCGTACTCTGATTCTTGTTTGTACTGATGCTTAGCGTATATACGGGGGGGTAGTTCTGACTACGTATATACGTTGCAGTGACGTCCCCGTATCGCCGGGATCGGGGCGTTACATTGTTCTTTGAGGAGGCGGACGTGTGTGTTCGCGATTGTTTCGGGTCCTAGTGTGGACTCGGTGTTTCGGGTTCGGGTGCGAACTCCGTGTTTGAGGTGCGGCCTCGGCAAGCTTGTGGGGCTTGCGTGTGTACGGGACTAGGGAGTCCGAGAGCTTGTAGGTGTTGCGGCACCGAGGAGAGATCCATGGGATCTTGCATAGTGGAAATCCTTCGTGTGTCGAAGGCGGGGATGTAGAGCAAGTGTGCTCGAACCTCGAAACATACCTTTGTGTTTGCGATTGCTCTCTCTCTCTTTGTCTCTTATTATATCTTGCATGTGTTTATTGTTGGCCCAAAGACCTATCACTCTAGTTTTGATGATGATCAACTCATGAAGTCATATTTACTAATGATCTTGTGTTTAATTAGTGACAGATTCATTATCAAGATCTTAGTAGGTGCATAGCTCAACAAGGACAAAATATCAAGATTTGGAGCTAGCACGGTGTGATCCAAGGAGCTTTTGGATTAAGCTTGGACCAAGTCAAGAAGATGAGAAGCCTTCAAATGAAGACTTCAAGAAGATGAAGACTTGTGTCTAGGTATAAGATTTTTGTTTTTGTTTTAGAGTAAAATGTAAAGGATAGAATAGTTGGTGGATTGCTCAAGTTCATATCACACACACACTCTTGATAAAATTGCTTTCATAAAAGAATTTTATGTTTAGAAAAGATTTTTCATTTTGGAAAAATATCTACTTTGGTTTTTGGTATTTCTCATATACATCTTAACCAAAACCAAGATTTATGATTAAGTCAAAAACATAGATATTTCATCTCTATTGTGTAGTGGATCATATCCATACACACTATGCTTTATAAGTTCAAAATATCTTGTTTTTGTATTTGTGAAGTTATGGAAAAACAAGTTTTAGAAAAACATGTTTTTTAGAAAAACATGTTTTTTAGAGAAACTATTTTTGTAGATTTACTGTGAATTTCTGGGATTTTTATTATGTTAAAAAGACCTTTTTCCAAATCCCTTAACTGTGCTGACCAAGAGCTGGCTGTCAGGCCAGTTCGGTCGACCGGGCGGTCGACCGAACCAGGGTCAGGTCGACCGTGCGGTCGACCGACGTGCACAGACTTGTGCACGTCTGGCAGCACAGTGGTCAATGCTGCAGAGAGTTCTGCTCTCTGGATTTCTGGGTCGACCGGGCGGTCGACCGGAGGCTCCAACGGTCGGATTTTTGACCGTTGGCGGTCGACCGGGCGGTCGACCGGCAGCTCTGACAGATCCCAACGGCTATATTTTTCTGGCCTATAAATTGGGGGGTCTTGTCATTGTTTTGAGCCAAGATTTTGGAGACTCTTAGAGCCTGTTTTTCTCATTCATTTCAGAGAGTTTTCTCCACTAAAATAGTGAGCAAATACTTCCAATCAAAAGAGAAGATTTTATAAGAGTGTTTAAAAGTGATTCTTGAGTTTTTCACCATAGCTTTCTTTCCTTGCTTTCTCACACCACACTTGAGCTTTCCATTGTCTATTCATCCTATAGGTGTGTTGTAGTGAGAGTGCTCTTTAGGTGATCAAAGTGTTGTGATCACCAAAGATCTTTCTTTGTTCTTTGAGGAGACGGGCAAGTGTGCTCGTTGGTGGTTAGAGTTCGGTTGTGAACTCTTGGTGGTTTGAGGTGCGGCCTCGGCAAGCTAGAGTGCTTGCGTGTGTACGGGACTTGGGAGTCCGAGGGCTTGTAGGTGTTGCGGCACCGGGGAGAGATCCATTGGGATCTTGCATAGTGGAAATCCTTCGTGTGTCGAAGGCGGGGATGTAGAGCAAGTGGCTCGAACCTCGAAACATACCCTTGTGTTTGCGATTGCTTACTCTATCTCTCTCTCTCTCTCTTTGTCTCTTTTATATCTTGCATTACTTACATTGTTTTTACTTTTATATGCATGATATACCCTTGTGCTTAATTGTTATATTATTGCATGGGATTGTTGCTAACACTTGTATTCAACCAAGAGAGCTAACGCGGCACCTCAACCCATTCAAGGAGAATCTAGAGGAGTTTGTCCAGAGCCCTGCAAAGGGAATTCGGCAACACTCTTGAGTTATACATAAGTGTTTAATTAAAAGAAGATTTAATTTGGTCATATTTGTTATAGCTTCCGCATTATTTGCATAATTTACCATTAAGTGACCATTAGATTAGCCTTCACCTATTCACCCCCCCTCTAGGTGAACTTACATTTATTGTTCATCTTTATATGCTAGATATACATTGTGTGCTTTATTGATATACTTGCTTGGGATTGTTTGCTAACACTTGTATTCAACCAAGAGAGCCAACGCGGCACCTCAACCCATTCAAGGGGAATTTAGAGGAGTTTTTCCAGAGCCCTTCACGGGGAATTCGGCAACACTCTTTGGTTATACGTGGTGTTTAGTGTAAAAGTTTAATTTGGTCATAATTATTTTTAGCTTCCGCATTATTTGGCATTTAGTGACCATTAGATTAGCCATCACCTATTCACCCCCCCTCTAGGTGAACCTTCATCCTTAGTATTGTTTTGCCTTCCATTTTCGTGATCTCGTATGATTGATGTATCTTGGGATTGATCAAGTGTGCCACACTTGATTTAATGTAAGATATTTATAGGGAGACTCATTATTGATCTACTGTGTTTTCTATATATTGAATGTGATGTACCTGACATTGTTACTTCCTTCATATTCACCTTACTTAATTGATGAATTAGTACATGTCATGTTAATAGTAAATTCATGTTATTGAAATCACTGAAAAAATATAACCAAACGGTAACGCCACCGTCTTGTTTATATTGTTACATTGATATCACGTTTACATTATTGACACTGTTATCTTATTGTCATCGTATTATCCTAGTTATCTAGGTAACATGGATCTTGATTGATCTTAGTAATCTAAGTAATAATATAATTTGACAACTTACATTAGGATTGAAGAAATTGCTGCGAGAGAAAGTGTCTGTATTTTGAGTGGACTTAGGATACAGGTTGTGCAGCCGAAAGAGGGTTCCACCACGGGTTTACCAGGGATGACTGACATCCCACATGTATATTGTTATTATTCATGTATTGAGTACCTTGTGGTACGACTTAGTTCAGTGCCAGGCGATTGGGCCGTGGTCTCGGTGTGTGCGAGACCCACTTAAAACATAGACAATGTCTCCACCAACCAGTTTTGATAACATAAGGTCTCAATTGACATGTGTAGTAGGTGTAATATATGATGTGTTTACTGCATGTGACAATTGGTATTCGCTAACATAATTAATGAAAAAAGACATTGATGTGTATTCAGTTGATATGCATATATGTGCTATAATAGAAATCTGACTTGACATATGATTTATTACTGATTGTCTTGACTATTATTTAACTATATACCGCATGTTATTGTATCCACAATAGTATTGTAATATGCATGTACGTAACTTATATGTGTACCTTCCATCTTTTTATACACTCATTGAGAGTTTTTTGACTCCCCTAAAATTTGCATATGTAGATCTATGGATTTTCATTTGCTGATGAGGTATTTGGGGAGGATCACTCGTATTGTGAGCAGTCAAAGTTTTCGTATTTGGTCATCTTACCTCTGGTATTGAGTGTGCTTTCCTCTTTATTGTTATTCTATTTGACTGATTCTCTATAAACTGGACTCAGCTTTATTCTTTTAATTATTCATAGAATATGTATCTTGTGTTAGAAATTTTTGTCATATTTGCAGTGTTAGGATGTTATTATAGTTAATTTACATAACTTGTATATGTCACATTGAGGTATAACGTGTATATGTGAGATATTCTCCTCGCATTCGTTGCGTCTCCACTCTAGCTTATTTAGGGAAGCGGAGCGTAACAGTCGACACCCCCAAACTAAGAATTAGGTTTTTTTTATTTCATAGCTTGGTCTAAGGTTGTCAACCAGGGATCAAAAATGATAACCGTCAGTGACTGAAGCTAAGTACACCTAGGGGGTGAATAGGTGTACGGCTAATCTAATGAACAAAATGTTGAAATTAAAGACTAAATTGCAACACACTTAGTGTAACTAACGAGTGTAGCCGAATTCCTGGTGAAGGGCTCTGGACTAACTCCTCTTGATTCCTCTGAATAAGAGTTGAGGTGCTATATGAAGCTCTCGTGGTTAAACACAAGTGAGGCACACACAAACAACACAAGCATATATATGATATGGCAATATGATGTAATGCTCAAAGTAAAAAGAGAGAGAGTTAGAGTCAATGGAACAAACGCAAACACCAAGATTTGTTTCGAGGTTCGAGCACACAGCTCTACGTCCCCGCCTTCACACAGAATGATTTTCACTAACTTGTCCACACATGACTCCCACACAGGGAACCTCCACTGAGGATTTGGGGCAATACAACCGGGAGTACACAACTCCTCTCTCAATTACAAACACAACCTCTCACAGAGGCAAGGCATAATCCACAACAAACACCTCTATACTTAGAGGGTTAGGCACTTAGCCGAACAAATCAACCTCTCACTAGAGGAATAGGGCACAAAGCCACTACTCCAACAATCAACCTCTACACGAGAGGGATATCACAAATAAGGAGGGTTTACAACTTGGTGATCTAAAGACCACAAACAACTTCTTTTCCTACAAAACAAAGATCCTAATAGATAGGATAGAATGATATGACTCAAGTGTGAGAAAAACCAAAGGAATGGAAAATAAATACTCAAAGAAAATCCTTGAGAATAGAACTAAGGATGAAGAAGATGAACCAAAAATACTTTTCCCAAAATCACTTTTCTTTGATTTTCCAAACCCTAGATAAACACTAAATCAAATGTAAACTTTAAAGCCCAAAACTTCTTTTAAAAACTTGTATAAAATACTAGAGAAGATGGAATTTTAGCTCTTGAAATTCTTGTCCAAAACTGGCCAAAGATTGGGGTATTTATAAGCCCAATCAAAATCTGCCCATTGGCAGCTGACCAGGCCCAGATTGGCCTTCCGGTCGACCGGCCAACGGTCAAAAAAGTGACCATTGAGCCTGCCGGTCGACCGCGCCAATTCCAGAGAGCAGTTGCTTTCTGGCCGGTGGACCCTCGTCGACCGTGCCAAGCCTCACGGTCGACCGTTCGGTCGACCGCCCCCACCTGAGAGTGGGGCACTTTCAGTCGGTCAACCGCTCGGTCGACCAGCCTAAGTGGCTGGTCAGCGTGCACGTTCTTGTGCACGTCGGTCGACCGGCGACTCTGGGTCCGGTCGACCAGTCTGATCGACCGCCAGAGCCTAGCAGGGCTGGTTAAGGGATTTGAAAACTGGGTTTTTAATTGTCAAATAAATCCCATAAAATCTCTAAAAATTCACAAAAATAAGTTCTTATATTCTCTTTGAAATACAAACTTGTTTGAGTAAAAATCAAACCAAGTTACAAACATTTTGAACTCCTTTTGTGTTATGAAAATTTTACTGAAAACCAAATTCCGTATTTTCCAAAACTAGGATTTTTGAAATGGAAAATCGTTTTGTCTAAGACTCATCCAAATACAAAAACATGATATGAAACAACATTGAGGCATATAGCATATGGATATAATCCAATATACATGAAAGATATATATATATCAATGTTTTTGACATTAAATTCGAAAATAAGTTTTGTTAAAATACTAAAACTTCATACTCATGAAATAGAGTATCAGACTAAGTTTGTTTAAATAGTTGTAGCATACATGTATATAGAACAAATCTAATATACATTAAACCATGTAAACTTGTTGATTCTATCTATTCATGAAAACCAAGATCGGTTAAACAAAAAACCGAAAACCAAAACATAAAACTTTAAACAAGTGTGTGTGTTGTGAACTTGAGCATATCACACTATCTAATTTTTAACAATGGATCTAAAATATAAACTAAACAATGTACCGAAGTCTTCTTGCAGAACGCCGTCCCAAGTCGACTGGATCCAAACATGATCCACCGAGCTTGACTCCAATCGAGTGCTAGATATGAACTTTGACGCTCAGTCTCTTGAATCACAATGTGAAATCTCCAAAACACCTTTGTTGAAGCTAATTACCTACTAATATCTTGATTAAGTATTTGAAACTAAACATCACAAGATTATTAATAAACTATAATTACATGAGTTAATCATCATCAAAACTAGAGTGGAAGGCCTCTAGGCCAACATGAAGCTAGGGTGGGCGAAATGACCCAACGCTGACGTGACGCTATGTGGTCTCTCAGATGCCAAATTTTAGAAATAATTTTAGGGGAGGTTGATTTTTGAAATTAAAATTTAAAAATATATTTATTCAAAAAATTGGCCATAGTTAAATTCACAAACATGATTTTTTAAAAATAAAAAATTCCCAAAAGCAAACGGAAGAGAAGGGACCGATTTGTTCCGCTCACCGCTCTCTTTCTTCCACAACGGCACAGATCTCGTCGACGACGATCCTCTCTCTCAGATCTCGAACAAGAGAGAAGCTGAGCGAAGAGAGGGGGGAGAGAGGGGGAGAAAGGGATGCTGCCGACGGTGTCGAAAGGGCGGACGCCGTCTAACGTGCGCCCCGCTCCTGTCTTCGCTCAATATCTCCGCAGAATAATCAAGGTATTTGTCTCTAACTCTCTAGAAATCTAGTGTCTTTCAAATGTTTTGAGAATCTGTGTGTTCTTGATCAGAATTTATAGAAAGGAATCATATGCTTGCAGCATCCGATCTCTAGAACGCTCCTAATTACTTCGCGCTGATTCTGATCATACCGATATAGTCTGCTACAATCCTTTTGCAGTTTTTATAGGATGAGAATTATTTTTGAGAAGAAAATGGACTAAATCTTTGGAAAAGATTAAGATCGAGCTGTTTTTTTATTGATCAAGTTCTTAAGTTGGTTTTTAGAAGATTTTATCTATAAAATTTGCACGTTTTCGATAATTTTGTGTAGAATTCTGCTTTGCAAAGAAAGAAAGAGATATCATATGAAGGGAGAAGATTGTCACCTGTTAGAGGACATTGGTGTTTGCATTCCCTAAATTGAGAAAAATGGCGTTTGTCTGAGCAGCCAACTAGAGATGATTTAGATTGAGGCAAATATCCATCGACTCTGGGGACAATGCCTTTTAGCATGATCCCGAGGAGCTTGTCTATGATTTCTTAGATCATTGTCCTTCTCAGAAGGCTATTTCTTTTGGGGACCAGGGATTGAGGTGAATTTTGTGGGTTTGGGAGTGAGGGGAAAGCTAGATAATTGTATAAGAGGTGGTTGGTGTGGCGTAATGGACTGCTTGATCATGAATTGCGCCTCATAAAAGTCAGTCCTCTTTGGTGGTAGTTCCTCACTAAAGATCACAAGTTCTAGTCGTGTGAACATTTTGATGCTATCTTCGCTGGGATAGTGAAGATGGATATATCTTGGAGATTTGTTGAGCTTTTTTTGCTTTATTCTTGTAGGGAACATTTGTAGTACTTTTTGAAATCACCATGCCGGGTGGGGGGGGGGGGGGTTGAATAGGTGATGTGCTAACAAATACGGAAATTAAAAATTTAAACTAACAAAATCAATGCACAAATAATAGTCAAGAAATGAAGTCGGATACTCGGTAAAGGGCTTTGAACTTCTCCTCACAATTTCTCTTGATTAAGAGTTGAAGTGCTTAATTGCTTTTTTGGTTTAGACGAGTGAAAGCATATAAAAGTAACAATATCAAGCATATAATGATAAGCAAGTAAGTGCATCCAAGATATAAACAAGAGGGAGTAGAGTTGAGTTGTGAGAGAGAGAGAGAGAGGAGTAGTCACAAACACGAGAGATTTGTTTCGACGTTGGAGCAACTTGCTCTACGTCTCCGCCTTCACTACAATGAAGGATTTCCACTAAGTACGATCCTGTAAGACCACTTGGTGTCGCAACACCTACAAGTCTACTCACTCGTTCCCGCAAGAATTTCAATGCACGAGCCCACAAGCTCGATCGAGGACGTAACATCCAAACACTTGGCACAAAGATTGAAACACTTGGTAATCAACTCTTGACCACAAACAAAACTCTCTCATCACAAGAATTCCTATAGAATAGATTGATGAATGACTCAAGCTTGTGTGAGAAAACAGAGAAGATTGAAAGTTGAAAGCTAAAGAAAAGTAAAACACAAGGATTGAAAATAATAACTCTTTGAAACTTGAAAATCTTTATATGAAACTCTCCAAAATGACCCTTATTTATAGAGAATATGATAAGACCATTAGAGACCAATTCTGGGTGTTAACATGTTTAAACCCATAAAAAGTAAGATATAATCGTTTGAGATAAAAACATAAAGTTTTGAACTAAAAAACTAGCCGTTAAAGGCAAAATAGCTGTTCTACTTCTTTGGCAATCGACCAGCAATGGCTAAGTACAAGAGCCATTGCGCTCGATCGACCGACCAGAACATGCCAACTGAGCTCAGTGCTCAGTTTGCACTGACTGACCTGAGCTGCTCAGTTGAGCTTCAGCCATCGATCGACTGGGTGGTCGACTGGGTGTGTAACCCCCAGTCCTAGATATACGTATCACCATATCAGTACTCTATACGACATACTGGTAGTTAGATCGAACCGGTTTCAGTTTCAGATACTATTTTTTAATATTTTAGATTTTTCAGAATTTTCTAAAATTTTTCTAAATTATTTTGAAAAATCTTCGAATTTGATGGTGAGCGATACCAGAAATCTACTTCATGATTTTTAAATCACAACCGGAATTGAATTTAAAGAATTTGTTTTCAAATTATTCTTCAAAATAGTATTTTCTACTTTAGCGTATTTTTGGGGATTTTTTGAATTAATCAAAATCCGACTAAATCGGTGTCGACCGGTATCACCGACAAATATCAGAAATTTTAATTTACAAACCAGACTGAATTTCTTGAATCCGATTTCATATTGTTTTTTCGGGTAATATTTGCTATTTTACAGATTTTTTTGGGACCGATCGGAGTTAGTCAAATCTTGACCTAATTAATATATTAGTTAAATATTAAATTTATTTTTTAAATTTCTTCTTCCCTAATCTTTCTTTTTCCTTCTCCCTTAAGCCAGCTGCCTCACCAACCGACATTTCCACCGCCTTCTCCTTAGTATTTCTCTGTCTGTCTAACTCTCCATCTCTCTAACTTTCACACACTTTCTCTCCAACTCTCTCATCACTTTCTCTCTCCAACTTTCTCATCACTCTCTTTCTTTCTCCAACTCTCTCATCAGCCTCTCTCTTCCTGTCCACCACGCCAGGTCACCGGCCGTCACCACCGGCAGCCAAGCTCAACTGCCGCGGCCATGGCTCCTCTCTTTCTTTTCTTGTCTTTGCTCTCCCCTCCTCTCTTTCTCTCTCTATTCCTTCTTTTCTTCCTCTCCCCCTTAGCTCCCCTCCTCTCTGTGCATCGCGCTGGCCACCACCGCTGGCCAGGACCCCCGCCGCAGCCGTCCACCCAGCTCTCCCTCTTCTCTTTCCCTACTATCTCCTCTCTCACTTCATTCACTTTCTCTATCAATCTCTTTCTCCCACTCTCTCCACCCTCCCTTACTCACATGAACCGTTGCTGACCACCTGGGTGGCGGCCGAAGCTGGCGGCGCCGCCCCAGGCCACTGGCGGCACTGCCCTGCCACCCTTCTTCCTCCCTCTGTACTCTCAATCTCTCCTCTCTCTTTCTATCTTTATTTGGATCCAAAACCCATTAAAACCCAAACTAAAAACTCACACCCAATAACTCATAAATCCATTACCCTATATCCCAACTCACTTAAGTCTAATGGGTCCGGGTTGTGGATCTGAACCCGACCCGTTAGCAACTGAAACCTACCTCCAAACTTAAGAAAAGTAATTTTGCATAAACCCTATTAAATAATATTTATTCCATTTTTAATATTATAAATTAAAATTTTAACGTATTGTTAATGATTTTAGTGTTCGGGCAATATTTTGACCATCCGTAGTCTGATTTGGATGATTCTCGAACCGTTGCGATCGTAAAAAAGATGAGATACATTCTTGTACTAGCTATGTGAGTAATTTTTTTATAAATTATATTTTATCTTGTTGAATGTAACTAATTGATTGCTATAATTAATAAAACGTAATTATTAGTAAATCACAGTAAATGTTATTTATTAAATTGTAATTATTGATAAGTCACTATAATTAGAATATGCATGATTTCTCTTTAAACATGTTCAATAAAATAACAATTCATTTTGTTTCTTGATTTAATATAAACATAAGTAAATTATCTATATACCTATGTTGAGTAATTAAAAGATATTAATAAAAAATGTAGATTTATAAATAAATTGATAATTTAAATATAGTAATATAGCTAATTGTATTTAATTACTTTGTCATATCAATCATGTTAATAATAGTGAAATCATTATAGCAAATGCTGATATATAAATATATATTTATTGACACATGTTCTTGTTACATATATCATCTTGACACTGCCACTGTTACATGGACATTTTATTACACTAGATTACTGTTATTTTATGTACTTGTATCACGTTAAACGTACATTGATATTACAAGTATTTGTGTCATGTAGTACACCGGACACTCCAGAACACTAGACATTGTATTTCATGTATATTTGTTACCCTTGACACTGTTATTCATGTGCTCGTGTCACCGTTACACAGATACTGTTACACTGGACACTTTATTGTTGACCCGAAGGCCCATCACTCTAGTTTTGATGATGATCAACTCATGTAGTTATAGTATTAATGATCTTGTGTTTAATTAGTGACATATTTATGATCAAGATCTTAGTAGGTGCATAGCTTCAACAAAGGATTTAAAGTCAAGTTTTGGAGCTAGCACGGTTTGATCCAAGAGCCATTGGATCGTGTTTGGACCAAGTCAAGAAGATGAGAAGGCTTCAAGTGAAGACTTCAAGAAGATGAAGACTTGTGTTTAGGTTTGTTTTTAGAAGATTTTATTTTAGATAAAATGTAAAGGATAGAGTAGTTGGTGGATTGCTCAAGTATATCATATACACACACACTCTTGATTTAGTTTGTTTTAGAAAAGATTTTTCTCTTTGACAAAATATCTTTTTGGTTTTTGGCATTCAAGTTCATATCTTTTATCCAAAACCGTGTTTAAAGCTTAAAGTCAAAAACATAGATATTTCACCATGTTTGTGTAGTGGATCATATCCATACACCCTATGCTTTCAAAGTTGTTTAAATATCTTGTTTTTGTATTTGGAGAAGTTTTGGAAAAACAAAGTTTGGAAAAATAAGTTTTGGAAAATACTGTTTTTCATTTGAGCCAATTTTTCATATTACAAAAATAGTCCAAATCATTTATAACATGCCTTGATTTTGTGCAAGCATGTTTGTTTATCAAAGTATATTGGTAAAACTATTTTTGTAGATTTTCTGTGATTTTATGTGAGCCAAAAAGACCAAGTTTTAAATCCCTTTACATTTCTGTACTGGCTTCAGCCGGTCGACCGGGACGGTCGACCGACGTGCACAGACGTGCACGCCAGTTCTGGCAGGAGGCCGGTCGACCGACCCGGTCGACCGTCCAGAGAACTCTGCTCTCTGGAAAGGCCCCGGCCGACCGAGCGGTCGACCGGACAGAGAGACTTGCTCTCTATATCCTGGCCTCGGTCGACCGACCGGTCGACCGATGGCACAACGGTCTGAAATATGACCGTTGGCCGGTCGACCGGGCGGTCGACCGACAGTTCTGTCAGGCCTCCAACGGCTAGTTTTTGGAGCCCTATAAATTGGGCCATTTGGGGGCTGTTTTCTCTAAGATTTCAAGAATAGTTTTGGGCTAGTTTTTCCCATTCTTTTCAGTAGTTATATCCACAAGTTTTAGAGCTTCATTTCCAAATCAAAAGAGAGTTTTTATCAAGAGTGTTTAAAAAGAGATTTCTTTGAGTTTTCCTCCACCATTCTCATCTTGTTTTTCTCACACAAACACTTGAGCTATCCATTGCTATATCTACCTATAGGGATTTGTTGTGAGAGGATTTTAGGTGATCAAGAGTTGTGATCACCAAAGTTCATCTTTGCTCTTTGAGGAGGCGGACGTGTGTGTTGGCATTGTTTCGGGTCCTAGTGGGGACTCGGTGTTTTGAGTTCGGGTGCGAACTCTTTGTTTGCGGTGTGTACGGACTAGGGAGTCCGAGAGTTGTAGGTGTTGCGGCACCGAGTGATCCGGTGGGATCGATTATAGTGGAAATCCTTCGTGTGTCGAAGGCGGGGATGTAGAGCAAGTATGCTCGAACCTCGAAACAAATCCCTTGTGTTTGCGATTGCTCACACTCTCTCTCTCTTTGTCTTTTTGTTTATATCTTGCATACTTATCTTGTCTTTATCTTTATATGCATGATATACATTTGTGCTTAATTGATATACATGCTTGGGATTATTTGGTAACACTTGTATTTAACCAATAGAGCCAACGCGGCACCTCAACCCTTATCTAGGGGAATCTAGAGGAGTTTGTCCAGAGCCCTTCACGGGGAATTCGGCAACACTCTTGTGTTATACGTGGTGTTTAGTGTAAGAGTTTAGTTTAGGTCATAATAGTTTTTACTTCCGCTTTATTTGTTCATTTAGTGACCATTAGATTAGCCATCACCTATTCACCCCCCCTAGGTGAATCTACAATTATTTCATGTTCATGTACCACTCATACACGGATACGCTATTCTACATGATACTGTTATTTCATATATTTGTATTACTGTTACACGAATACTCTGTATATAGTTATTTTATGTCCTTGTAACACTGTTACATAATTCATCTGTATACTGTGTTGATTGTTTCTGTATTCCTGTTGCATGGATCACTATTCCTATTACATGGATATTCATGTATTCCTGTTACATGACATATCATGTTACTGATATTGATATGATATTCCTGTTATTGGACATGAGTGCTGTTGATATGCGATGTGTGAAATTTAGTGCCACGTGGATTTAAGCCATGAAGGCCATCTCTAGAATCCCACATCTCTTGTTTCTCGTTATCTTGTTTCATAATATCAACAAAACTCATATTCTATTATTGTGTTACATGTACCATGCACAGTTCTTGTTCCTGGTACACTGTGTAGTTTAAATATAATAAATATTACACGGAATTGGGGAGACTTGACAGTTGATTAGATCTTATCGGGTGGATGTTTGGATCCATTATAGTTCCACTGCGGGGGACGTGGTAGTGCTGGCTACCGTCTGTTATAGCTCATTGAGCTTCCGTTTCTCGTTACTTGTTTCGCCTTGTGACGGGCCGGCCCTGGTGTCAGCAGCCAGGGACTTGTTTAAGCACGTGATCCCAAGTATGCATGAGATATACCCACCCGATTATATCTCCTTGACCATTGAGTTTTAATTAACATAATAAAACAATATAAACAATAGTGACATCGGAAACACTTATTATTTGGTCGCTCTCTTGTTCGGACAATGGTACCCGTATGTCATGTTCGGATGGGTTCGTCTGGAGTACGGACTCGAGTATGAACTGCTTGTGGTATGAGACACGGGAAGAGATTGATTAAAATACCAGGCGGTACTGATTGTTATTATTGTATAATTACATGACTTGCTCTATACATATATATTATTGTTCATTTATACTGTTATAGTTCTTGATATATTATCCTCTATCATATCACATGTATACCTTACACTTCATCTGGAGACATACTATTCATGTGCACATATACTCTTGCATTCCATGTTTTCTCTGTTCCATGCATTTTCTGTAGACACATTGTTGCTGTATAATCACAACACTATATTATGGTTGTTCTGCATACTTCATGTATAACTGTGCATATTAATCACGATAACATCATGTTACTATTACTATTAGTTTAAATAATAAATATAAGATAATAAAACTTACTATATGTTACCTAAACAAATTGATTTTATTGATATAACATAATAATATAAGGTTTGGAGATATGTACGACTCTTCTCGATAATATTAATTGATGTTAATGTTATATAATTAGATAATATTATAGAACTAACACCGTTGTAACATGCTAGACATTTTTAATGTTATACTGCAAATATAACACTTGTTTATATCTATGCATATGTCTCGATTGTTAGTATAATTATATTGTATCACTGGTATTTAAGCATGTATTATATAGTATCGTGATTGTACTACTATTATAATATATTTTATCACTCACTAGGTCGCTTTCTGATGACTCTGCGTCTGCATGCCAGGTTAGAGATTCGGAACTTCGTAGTACCTGATACTCCACGGGATATTAGGAGACTCGACGCTTTTATTATTCATATGTATCTTTATTATCCTGACTTTATTTCCTTGTTTATTCCTGTTTTCTTATCTATCATGAACATTGACTCCTTTTTGTAGGTATTATACTTATTAATGGTAGAATTATTGTGTATATTCTGTATATTCCCTGTACTGAGGCTTAGCGTATGTATGTGAGGGTATTTTCGCCCTGGGTATGTACGTCGCCGTAGCGTCTACGTATCCGCGGGATCGGGGCGTTACACCGGGCCCACAGTACAAGTTCATGTGCACATTTGTGCACATGCGATTGACTATCCAGAACTCTGATTCTGCTTTGTACAGCGGGCGATCGTCTGACTTCAGCCCAAAAATATTTCTTTTATATTTTAAAAACCCTTTAAAAATTCAAATGAATTCTCACAAATTCTAATTAAGCAGTTCTTATAAATACAATTTGGCACAAATATATATGATAAAAATCATCACACATTACAAATAATTGAACTTCTTTTTGTAATATCAAATTCATTTTGAAAACATAAAAACAAGTGAAACAAAATTCAAAACTATTTTGTTTAAACCACAAACTCAAAACTGAAACTTTTAATTTTGAAAACCAATATTAAATTTTGGTTTGTGTAAGCTTGAGCAATGAAATTTAATCTAAACTTTTATAAGAATCTGAACTAACAAACATATGAACTGAAGTGTTCTTCTTGACCTTCTTCTGACTTGATCCAAACTTAATTCTTATTGAGCTTGGCTCTTTCTTGAGGCTTGATGTGATCTTTATACTTGAGCTCTTGAATCAACACTATTTATTTTTAAAACTTGACTTTGAGTTCATTGTTGAAGCTAAACACTAAAGCTATGATCTTGATTAAACATGTAACTTAGACATCATAAGATCATTGGTACTATAACTACATGAGTTAGTCATCATCAAAACTAGAGTGATAAGTCTTTGGACCAACAATCTCCTCTATTTTTATGATGACAAACTCATGACGTTATATATGCATGGATTAAAGAAAAGCTTTGTAAAAGCTCCCCATTAACTCATGCATAGCTAATAAACAACAAGATATGCAATAAAAGCATTAAACATCAATAAACATTCATAAATAAGCAAACATATATGCATAAAACATAAGACATGCATATATAAACACTCAATTTCTCTCTCCCTTTTTATCACTTCATCAAAAAGGGTAAAGAAAACAAAACAAAATTATATGCGATATAAATTCATGACGAGGAGAGATGTCAACTTAACCCTCCTGCATACATGCATTACACAGAGAAGGGATGACTAAACCCTAAACCACATAAGTATAATATTCAATGTAAAGACGGAGGAGATGTTAAGCTCTCCCTACACACGCATATTACATAGAGAAGAGAGGTGGTGAGAACATCTGAGCCTTAACTTTTATTTGTACTTCAGTGCATTTCTTACTGTATTTACTGGTATTTTCTTTTGTATTTGCATGTATTTTAGTTGTGTATGAGTGGTGGTAGTGGGTAGTTATTAGATTTTGTAGTGGGAAGTTATTCAGTTGTGTGGTTTGTAATATATACTCTCAGTTGTAACTTATTTGATGATGCAATGAAGAAATCTGAAACTACTCTCCTTTGCCTGATCTTATCTGTGTCTTCTTCTTCCCCTCACCTCTTCCCTTACTCCCTCTGTATACCTGCAAGTCCCACTTCCTTCTTCCTCTTCACAGCATTTTCTCCCTCTCTCTAGTCTTCTATGTCTTTACAATTGTCCCTCCAACATAGCAGTACCAACAGAACAATAGCAGCGGCAGTAAGAACAACAACAGAAATAGTAGCAGAACCAGCAGGAGCAGCAGCGGAAGCAGTACCAACGGCGCAGCAGCCCAGCAGAAGCAGCTGCAGCAGCAGTCCAGCAGCAGCAGCAGCCATTAGCAACAGTAGCAATAGCAGAAGCAGCAGCAAGAGCAAACAGCAATAGCAACACCAAGCAATCAGTAGCAGCAACAGCAGCAATGCAGCCACAGCAGCAGCGCAGCAGTGTAGCACAACAGCAGCGCAATAACAAGAAGATCAATGATGCACACCATTTGGTCGAGAAGATGCCAATGTCAAGTATCCATTCATAGGAGAATGCATCAAAACAGAATAGCAATAACCACCAGATCAGTTCCAAAATCCAAACAACAACAGTAGCTTTGTCAGTGAGTTTTTATTCAGCATTCACATTATAGTTGGTTACCTCACTTGATTTATCTCTAAAGTTTTATCACTATTCCTACTGTCTACTAAATCGTGAGATGTATGAATCTACAAATCATGTGATTGCTTAGCTTCAAAATTGATTTTAGAACTTGTCATTCATGATATAGCTATTGTAATTAGATTTGATTGAGATTAGACATGTTCAAACCTTTAGCATGCAATACTTTGTAAAATTCATCTGTTAACATTGTTAGTTTTTCATTACTTTCCTACCGAAGATCGTTTTATTTGGTGAAACGTGGTGAGTTCGATGACATCACTGGTTTCCTACATGACACGCACCCCACCGTTTCACATCAGTTTGGTATCAGAGCACAAGGTTTAGGCAGGAACACCATGCATTAGGTAAAAAAATGGCTAGTGAATCTCAAATTGCTAATATGGACACCAACTCCAAAATCCTCCAAAGGCTAGATGAAATTTTGAGTTACATCATTAGGTTAGATCAGGTATTCAAGTCCACCTCTTATCATCCTGTAATCCAGGATAACAAGTGTCAGGGTCATGAGCACGTTGTGATCAATTGTCCAAGGCCAGTCATAGTAACTAAAGTTAAGGAACCATCTGTTACAAATCCAGAGGCCCTTCTTCCTTTACTGCCAACCCCTAATGTCGTTGTTTGCTCTGGTCATCAGCACTTTCCTCCTCTACTGTCGACACAAGCCCAGTCAGAGTTGTCATTGATAAACTGTATGTAGCAAACACGAAGTTTGACTCTAAAGAGTTCATTTACCAGGCGAAAGAACCAGAAGATTCCAACTCTGACAAAGAGAACATGGGTGGTAATATTGAGGAATCCAGTACTTCGAATCCTCTCGGGGTGATCCCAGTAGCCACAGAGTCTATTCATGTCTTTCCTAAAGACAGTACTTCGGTCCCTCTCGAAGTCACCTCAGTGACTAAGGAGTTCAGTGACATCTTTCCTGAAAACAGTACTTCGTCTCTCCTCGAAGTCACCCCTGTGACTACGGAGCTTGATGATGTTTTGTCAGAAGACTTCCAACGCAAGCTACCACCGACACGTGATATCCAACATGTCGTTGACTTAATACCAGAAGCTAGCCTTCCCGACTTGCCAGACCCTAGGTTGAATCCTACCGAGAAAACTGAACTTGAAAAGCAGGTTGATGAGTTGTCACTAGAGGGCAAACCACAATTCTTTTTCCCAATAAACATCCATGTTTATGAGGACAAGTTTTGGAACTATATAGTGACAAAAGATGTAGAACAGATCAAGGATTTTACCATCTATGGTCAATCTATATCCAAAGATTTGAAGGGTACCGTTATGAAAGAAACTAATATTCTACATATTATAAACTTTTCTGCTATTACGGTTAAGCCTAGATGTGCTTTCTTTCAGACTTTACCTGTTAGGATCTCACTTGATGTCGTTAAAATAACAGGTAAATTGCCACACACAGTTAGGATGATTCGCCTGATAATCCCTTTTGATCGAGGTCGTGTATATTGATGACCACTGAACTAAGTGCCTAAAATTTGAATAGCCAATAAGGAGTCAAAGTTCATTGTCTTTTTTTTTTGAAAGATCCCTTTAGCAATAATAGGCACTAAGTTAAAGTTCTCTACTGCACTTCATTATAGAGTTTCTGAGTCTGCATTTTAGGTCTAAACATCTGAGTCTGCATCATATTTTGTCACACATGCAAATTCTACACATGGGAAATCAGTGATACATTTGAACAAGCAACGCTAACTATAAGTTATGGCCAGACATCAGGAAAGGAATTTGAAACTTTTTAGTGTTAACAATTTTGTGATGATTCAGATTCGTCCGAAATGGTTTCCCTAGGAAACTGTTAAAGATTTGCATGCTCGAGGTGCTGGACTTTTCAAAATCTTAAAAAATTTAAATTACAATACTTATGTTATAGATTTGGTATCAGTTCTATTTTTAATATTGAAGACTAAGTGGTTTACAACGTTTTGATTATCCATTAACAACCCACTGGTTGATAAGCCTTATCCTGAGCCAATTTTGAGAGTCCTTCACTTTTTTACTTTTAGATATCCATCTTATACAGTAGAGAAAATTGATAATATTTTAGATGATGAATATATGATGCAGCTTGACTAGCAATCTGACATGCAGGAAACAAACTTATAGCAGTAAGAGAGCAGCTCTATAGTTGACTCGACGGAGTCGAGTTCTCTCCCATCTGGGGAGAATTGATGAGAACATCTGAGCCTTAACTTTTATTTGTACTTTAGTGTATTTCTTACTGTATTTACTGGTATTTTCTTTTGTATTTGCATGTATTTTAGTTGTGTGTGAGTGGTGGTAGTGGGTAGTTATTAGATTTTGTAGTGAAAAGTTATTCAGTTGTGTGGTTTTATATATACTCTCAGTTGTAACTTGTTTGATGATGCAATGAAGAAATCTGAAACTACTCTCCTTTGCCTGATCTTATCTATGTCTTCTTCTTTCCCTCACCTCTTCCCTTACTCCCTCTGTATACCTGCAAGTCCCACTTCCTTCTTCCTCTTCACAGCATTTTCTCCCTCTCTCTAGTCTTTTATGTCTTTACAATTGTCCTTCCAACATAGCAGTACCAACAGAACAATAGCAGCGGCAGCAGAACAGCAGCTGCAGTAGCAGCGGCAGTAAGAACAACAGCAACAGAAACAGTAGCAGAACCAGCAGGAGCAGCAGCGGAAGCAGTACCAACGGCGCAGCAGCCGCAGCAGCAGCCCAGCAGAAGCAGCAGCAGCAGCTGTCCAGCAGCAGCAGCCATTAGCAGCAGTAGCAGTAAGTAGCAGCAGTAGCAATAGCAGAAGCAGCAGCAAGAGCAAACAGCAGCAGCAACACCAAGCAATCAGTAGCAGCAACAGCAGCAATGCAGCCGCAGCAGCAGCGCAGCAGTGTAGCACAACAACAGCGCAATAACAAGCAGATCAATGATGCACACCATTTGTTCGAGAAGATGCCAATGTCAAGTATCCATTCATAGGAGAATGCATCAAAACAGAATAGCAATAACCACCAGATCAGTTCCAAAATCCAAACAACAACAGTAGCTTTGTCAGTGAGTTTTTATTTCAGCATTCACATTATAGTTGGTTACATCACTTGATTTATCTCTAAAGTTTTATCACTATTCCTACTGTCCACTAAATCGTGAGATGTGTGAATCTACAAATCATGTGATTGCTTAGCTTCAAAATTGATTTTAGAACTTGTCATTCATGATATAGCTATTGTAATTAGATTTGATTGAGATTAGACATGTTCAAACCTTTAGCATGCAATACTTTGTAAAATTCATCTGTTAACATTGTTAGTTTTTCATTACTTTCCTACCGAAGATCGTTTTATTTGGTGAAACGTGGTGAGTTCGATGACATCACTGGTTTCCTACATAACACGCACCCCACCGTTTCACATCAAGAGGTCAAGCTCTTTTTTATACAATATACTCATCATAAATTTATATATAGAGATGTTAAGCTCCCCTTGCATATACATAAATTTTGAGATTATCTAATTTAAATACCAATTTGAAATCATAGATAAATTTAGATATCAATTTATAAATCATGCAAAAGATACCAATTGAAATTTAAAATGATACCAATTGAAATCAAAACGATTTTAAGTTTGGAGTGTAGATACCACATGTAATTCTAATTAAAACAAAACAATTTGGGGTATAGATACAAATTGAATATTGAAATCAAAACAATTCAAATTTCTCTCCTTTTAGAAAAAAGTAAGATCAAACAAATTCATTTAAAAATTTCTCCTTTTTTTTAAAACACTAACAAAACATGTGCATAAGCTTGTTAAACAAAATAAATATATTGATATTTGAAACAAAATCAAGCTTAGCATGTGATAATTGTGCTATAAAAACATGTATAGATATTATTAAACATGCATAATCAATCAAATCATATATGTATGTATATCAATTATAATTTAATACCGCTTGAAATTTAACGCATACATATATAGATAAACATGAACGAGTGTTCAAAAATCATATATCATGTAAATCATGCGTATAACTCATGTACTATCACCAATCTAACATGCAATGTCAAAAGAAGTCAAATATCTCATACAATGCATGATTACCCAACCAACCGCCCACAAAGAGTAGATAATTTCAAAGAAGACTATTTGAAAATATTTGAAAATAATTTGAAAATGCTACCAATGTGAAAATAATGAATAAGCTAATTTGATTCAAAATTATATCATTTAAAAACGAGTGAATTTAAAAAAAAAACATGTATAAATGTAAGAATAATCAAAAAAGGATATACACATATAAGTAAACTAGAATTGAGTATACAAAAGATATGAATCAAGTTAAGCACAAAAATCAAGAGTGTATCTCAAAATCTATATAATTATATCACAAGTTTTCATCAAATTTGCATTTAAATATTCAATCATAATGTATATATATTCCAAACAACATATGCTTATAAACAACAAATCAAAACATATTTAAACTAAAAATGGAGAATAGAGATAGTTACCTATACAGATAAAGCTAACTTCATTTCTCTAAATCAAAAGTAGTCTTCTCACCTTAACTCCTTCATAGTGGTGCATTCAATTTCGTTCTATCAAGCTCTATGAGCATTCACCATCAAGACACCAACTCTCTCACGTCTTAATAGAGAACACACCGTCTTTATAAAGAACACACCTACATCAAATAAAACAGGTATGCTTTTTAGTACCCATATCTTCTTGTGTTTTTGGTTGTTAGCATTTCGAATTCAAACATTCTTATTTCACACATGCAATTTATCATAATAAAGCTTTGCAAGATGGCTTTTGTGGCCACAATGTGAATAAGTATACACATGGGCATACTTATTAGCATTATGTGTGTGTATGCCGTGGAGTATGTGCATGGATGTGTGAAAATGTTTCTTGCGAAACAAGATTTCATTCTATCATGGTTAAAAGTACATTGGCTCAAAGTTAAGCCAAACAATTAATTCTATTCTTCAGAACATAAATCTCATTTTTGTCAATAGGAGATGAAGCAATATTAGCATGAGAAACAATTTTTTTTTCATTTGTTAAAAGAGAAACAAAATTTTCTTTTTCTTTCAAAGCATTTTTCTTTTTTTTTTTCAACAAAAACAAATTGGCTTTTCAAAGCTTCCTTTTTTTTTGAAATCAAATCAATTTCATTTTTCAAGGTCTCCATTTCTTTTGAAATAAGATCAAGTAGAAATTTTAAAGAATCTTTTTCTTTTGAAATTGAATCAATTAGGTTTTTTAAATATTTATTTCCTTCAAAAATAGTATTTAATTTTGAAGACAAAGAAACATTTTCCCTTTTTAAGTTCTTGTTATTAATTTTCAACAAATTATATTTTTATTTAAATATTTCAAAAAATGAAGCAATCTCATCCATACTAAGATCATTATAATTTAAATGAGATTCGGAGTTTATCTCAAGGGGGTCATCCCTTTGGACCATGAAGCACATGTTAGATATATCACTTTCTTCTTTCGAGCCTCTCTCTCTCCTTGTCATTTGAAGCTTGCTCATCAAGAGAGTTCAATGTATTCCAAATTACAAAATCGGATTCAAAATTAGTAACTCTAGTACCATACAGGGAATGATTATTTAGGGCTAGCTTTAAAGCATGGGTAGCTTTTGCATTTGCCTCGAGAGATTTGCCATTCACTTGATTTAATTCTTTAGTGGTAGATAGATAAACATTCCTTCTGAGGGATTAAGATATACACTCATCTTAGTCTTCCAAGTTTGAAAGTTAAGAAAATTAAACATATCAAGAAAATCTATAAGTGTGTGTAGACAAGAATGTGATTAGTAAAAAATGAGGATCGCTCTAAAGTGTTTAATTGATACTCAAGAGCACCCGCTCTGGTACCAATTGAAATCACCTAAGGGGTTAAATAGTTGATGTGCTAATCAAATGCGAAAATTAAAAATTTAAACTAACAAAATCAACACACAAATAATAACCAAGAAATGAAAGCCGAATACCTGATCAAGGGCTCTGAACATCTCACAATTCCTTTTGAATAAGAGTTGAGATGCTTAATTTCTTTCTTGGTTTAGACGAGTGCAATCATATAAAACAATATCAAGCATATAATGATAAGCAAGTAAGCGCATGTAAGATGTAAACAAGAGTGAGTAGAGTTGAGTTGAGAGAGAGAAGAGCAATTGCAAACACAGAAGATTTATTTCGAGGTTCGAGCAACTTGCAATATCACTCGGTACGATTCTGCACCACAATGAAGGATTTTTACTAAGTACGATCTTGCAATATCACTCGGTGTCACAATACCTACAAGCTTCCTTGTTCCCACAAGAACTTCAACACACGAGCCCGCAAGCTCGATCGAGGTCGCAACCTCCACACACTTAATACAAAGATTAAAACACTTGATAATCAACTCTTGACCACAAACAAAACTCTCTCACCATAAGAATTCCTATAGAAATTTAGGGTCTGTTTGGTTGTCGTAATTGGCCGTAATTCTTAAGTCATAATTAGTGAACTCTTTTACTGTTGTAAATGAGTTACATGCATGTAAGTTTTATAGTGTTTGACTGGTAATGTAAAATTGTAAGTGGGAAAGTGTAATGTGTTTTACGGTGTTTGGTTGTCGTAATGTGTAAGTTGTAAGTAGAAAAGTTGACCACAAAATTAACTATTTGGTGATTTAAAAAAATTTAAATATTGCAAATAAATTCAAAAAATACTAAATATTAAAAAATTAATATTAATATAAAAAATAATACAAATTTGTATGACCACAAAATTAACTGTAAGTGGGTTGTAAGTGAGTGATAATTGGGTTGTAAATGAGTGGTAATTGGGTCCCGCAAGTCTTTTATGATTTACGGTCCCAACAAACATCGTAGTTGTAATTGGGTTGCGGTCCAAACAAACACCGTAGTTGTAATTGGGTTGTAAGTCATTTACGAATTACGACCTTTTACAGCCTTTTGCGCGAAACAAACAACCTCTTAGAGATGAATGGCTCAAGTTTGTGTGAGAAAACAAAGAAGATTAGAAGTTGAAAGCTAAAGAAAAACTAAAACACAAGGATTAAAAATAATAGCTCTTTGAAACTTGAAAAATCTTGATATGAAACTCTCTACAATGGCCCCTATTTATGGAGAATAGGGTAGACCATTAGAGATTATTTTTGAGTGTTAAAAACATGTTTAAACCCATAAAAAGTAAAATATAACTGTTTGAGATAAAAACAGAAAGATTTGAATTAAAACTAACCGTTAAAGATAAAATAGCCATTCTGCTACTCTGGTGGTCGACCGGCAATGGCTCAGTAAAAGAGCCGTTGGCTCGGTCGACCAAGTGGTCAATAGACCAGAAAAGGCCAACTAAGCTCTGTTGACCGCACGGTTGACCAACCTGGACCTGCTCAGTTGAGCTCCAGCCATCAGTCGATCGGGCGGTCGACCGGGTCTAGAGCACAAGTTCTTGTGCATGTCTGTGCACATGCGGTCGATCGCTCGGTCGACCGGCCAGAACTCTGATTTTACTCTGCACAGAGGGCGGTCGACTGACTTCAGCCAAAAACATTTTTCTTTTATATTTTAAAAACCCTTTAAAATTTAAATGAATTCTCATAAATTCTACAAAAATTAGTTCTTATAAATACTATTTGGCATAAATATGTGTGATAAAAAATCATCACATATTACAAACAATTGAACTTCTTTCTGTAATATCATATTCATTTTAAAAACATAAAAACAAGTTATACAAAATTCAAAACCATTTTGTTTAAACACCTACTTAAAACCGGAACTTTTGATTTTGAAAATTAATATAAAATTTTGATGTGTTTAAGCTTGAGCAATTAATTCTAATCTAAACTTTACAAGAATCTAAACTTACAAACCTATGAACTCAAGTCTTCTTATTGATTTCCTTCATCTTGACTTTATCCAAACTTGATTTTTGTTAAGCTTGACTCCTTGGGTGCTAAATGTGATTTTTTATGCTTGAGCTATTGAATCAACATTAGTTAGTTTCAAAACTTGACTTTGAGTCTATTGTTAAAGCTAAACACTAAAACTATGATATTGATTAAACATATAACTTAAACATCACAAGATCATTATTATTATAACTATATGAGTTAATTATTATCAAAACTAGAGTGATGAGCCTTTGAGCTAACATTTTTGAGATCGGATGTAGGTTGGAAGTTGAACAAATAATTATCAAATAGTTTGCTAAATATTTGTTCAATTATTCGATCAAATTTGATTCGGGTGATCATTTAAGTGTGCACAAATAGTTTTTAGTATTCACAAATTAAACGAATCAAACCTGAGCATTTAAATGTTCGATTCGATGGTTGAACCATTCATTTAGTATATATATGTATTTAACCCTCTTATAAAATATAACGTTGCATACATATATAATTGCATTTTCTCACTTCTGTAATTGTTAATTTTTGAAGGATTTTATTGTAAAAATGAATTAAGTAAACAAGATATTCCATGTAAATGGATTAAGTATCAGTAAACCAATCGAATACCGAATTGAAAACTGAATATTTGCAAATATTTTCGATTACATCGTTGTTGAACTCAATATTCATGAATACTTTTTGAATACCGAATATTTGATTTGAATCGAATACAAATCCTATTTACTATTCAAATCGAATTTGAATCAGATACTGCAAAATGGACCGAATTTGAATACGAATACTGCACCATTCGATTTGATTCGATTCGTTTCCACCCATAGTCGGACACACTTACTAATTCAGAGTCTGGCATTTAAAGAATGGAAACTTACTAGAGTTTGCAGGGGAAACTGATGAGTGTGTGATGCGGACAACGGAACGAAAACTTGGTGTATTTATAATCGTTGGAGAAGATACACCAACTCGACATGGATCCAGTAGTTCTACTAGTATTAGGGGTACTAGTTTTTATTTCTTAATTTTTGATTTTTAGTAATCAGAATTGTAATAAGATTTCTGATTTCTTTTCATGTATTTACTCTTTCTTTTAGATTTTTGATTTCTTTTAGGAGTTTAATTATGTAATCCAAATAGGAGTAGAGTACAATTTTGTAGCTATATAAAAGCCCAGTGTATTCACTTTTTTGAAGATATAATAAAATTAATGAAAATTTGTTATTCTCTTTGTGAATTTGCTTTGTATAATGAATCTTCTTTTTAGTAGTGGTGGGATGTCTTATTAGACCCCGATTAGTGATGAGATGTCTTAATTGGTTTATCAGTTACTAAATATCTCTATTCCTCTCTCTATCTCTCACATCAATTTTTCTCTTAAATTGTTGCCGAGTTCTCGTCATCGTCCACTACTCTCGCCTTCATCGACAACTGCCTCATCGCTTCCACGACATTGTTTCTTCGTCATTGACGATACACATTCAAGCCTGTGCACAAGAAATTCAAACAGTACAAGTAACATGTTGAGGCTTTATCAAATTCAGATTCATTCAATTATCAAGATTTTCTTTGTCAGTATTTGAGGTATAATTTCAATCTTGAAAATTATTTATTTACAGCACGATAATATATTTCTAACTTATTATCAATCTTGATCTATTGCCCACTTTAAATACGAGAGTGTGAATCTGCTTCTCCTTTATAGTTGCTTTATTTTCTTTATTGATAGTAGAATCTGTTACATACATCATAACAATTAATTAGTAATTTGATATTTGAATTGATTTAATAGATGCATGTTAAAAAATATAATTAGTATTAACTGTTTTAAACTTTTCTATCAACGATCGTTCTTGTTGGTGAAATATTTAATTGAGTTATTTTATTCATTGCTTTCGCAGACGTACACGTTTCACTTCAGTTTGGTATCAGAGAACAATTAAGTAGGACTTGCATATTAGTCACGTTTATTCGCTTTCTTACATCTAGTTAAATTTTATTTAAACCCAAAAATATTAGTGTAAATTAGGAATCATTGAAGGGTAAACCTTTCCTGAAATTTCATATGATTGGTATTTAACTAAGAAAGAGTATTCAACATGGTTCTGTAATTAAGAAACATCAATAGCGAAAAATCTCCCATTTGAGTACACTGATTTGGCCAATTGGACTGATAAGATTAGGGTTTGATTAATCTGACAATCTTAAAAAAAATATCAATAAAATAAAATAAAAATTAGTTTAGAGTTATAATCATATTAGGACTCACACATTACATGTCAATCCGTAGTGGTCACCCATATCTGTTAGGAGAGTAACAATTCTCCATTACCCCGATGGATTCCCAGTCGATAATGAGACTTGATGACATAAGAGCCCAACCGACGGTGACACTCGATAACGTAAAAGCTTGGTGCTCTAGTCCATGTCCTTAATCAAGAACAAATTTTTTTAGTGTAGCCTCATAAGTCAAATACCATACCACCTCCACTTAAGACTCATGTTAAGGACAAGAATATCGAAATAGATAATAGAAACAAAGATACCAAAAGGAAGTCTCTCCCTGTTAAATGCGATAAGTGTCAAGGTTATAGACAATATAGTTGACAAATGCACTAATCTATTTAGAGTTGTCATTATTAACGGAGTTCTCACTACAGCCCTTGAGTCAGATAACACTATTCCTCCGGTAACCACTCCTCGTGATAACAGATTTTAGTGATGCCCCAAATGAGTCTCAAGATAAACTACCACCAATATGTGATACCCAACTCGAAATTGAATCTGATTCTGATGAGTTTACATATCACCCATACATAACACTGATGTTGATGAAGACACAGATGACCTCACCGACGACCAAGATGAAGAAGCATTTTGTGATGACATTGTAGAGTCTAGTATCCCGATTTTTCCTGAAGTCACTTCAGTGACTGCAAAGATTATTGATGTCCCTAAAGACAGTATTTTGATTCCTCTCGAAGTCACCAGTGTGATTATGAAGTTTGTTGACGTCTTTCCTAAAGACATTACACCCAACTGCATTAGGGACACACTTTTGACTCACTTTCCTAGTGTTAGCACTGCCTTATCACAAATAAGATACAAGAACTGTAGAGTCATAGTGGAGAATGAAAGCTGCACCAATGCAATATTTTTTAAGGTATTTGAAAATAATGGATTAAAGTTGTTACCTCACTCTCACTCGTTTAAGATATCATGGTTCAAGTTCACAACCATAAGAATTTCACAATCGTGTCTAGCCCTGATCGATTTTTATTTATACCTTTGGAGAACCAGTGGTACATGTTAAGTACGAAACTGAAATTCTCCATTGCTTTTCAATCCTTCATCGATTATCAAACTGAAGTCGTACGCACTATCAGCTTTTGTATCACATGTGCACGTGGAATCACATCAAGATTTATACAAGAAAGTCATGGATAAGATTACTCAAGTACGAGATGCAAATTGACATTAAAAAATTGTTTAAAACTTTTAATATTGGAGATGTTTTACTTGCTTTTAGTACTGATTCGTTTCAAATTTTAAGCAAACTAAATTATAATGTTTATGTTATAAATTTTGATATTATTTTTATTTTCAATATTAAACATCAAGTGGATTATAAAGGTTTTGATTTTAACCCTAGCAACTTTCTTATTAATGAGCTATCCTATGAACCATTTTTAGAGACAATACCTTCCCTCAATTTTAAATATTTTACGCAATACAGTGGATCAAATTGATAAAATTTGGATGATGACGTTATCATGACTTGTAAGTATTTGGTTTGATGGAAAGGAGGAGCACTGAATGATGACTCATGAAAAGACCAAAGGACACTACAACAGATTAATCCCAACAGGTTGAAGTAAGATGAGACCACTTCTGACTCGACGGAGTCAAGCTCTCTCCAACATGGAGAATAATGCGGACAACGGAACGAAACTCGGTGTATCTATCATCGTTAGAGAAGACGCGCAAACTCGACATCGATCTAGTAGTTCTAGTAGCATTAGTATTACTAGCTTCTATTTCTTAACTTTTGGTTTTTAGTAATCAGAATTGTAATAAGATTTCTGGTTTCTTTTTCATGTAGGTTTTTTCATGATTTTTTCTTTCTTTTAGACTTTTAATTTCTTTTAGAAGTTTGATTATGTAATCTAAATAGAAGTAGAAGTATAATTTTATAACCTATATAAAGGCCCCATGTATTCACTTTTTTGAAGATACAATAAAATCAATAAAAAATTGCTATTTTCTTTCTAAGTTTGATTTGGAAGATGAATCCTTTTTCTAGTAGTGGTGAGATGCCGTATTAGACCCCGATTAGTGATAGAATACCCTAATTAGTTTATCAGTTGCTAAATATATCTATTTCCCTCTTGTATTCCACATCAAATTTCTTTATCTCTCAAATTGTTACCGAGTTCTCGTTGTCATTCACTACTCTTGCCTTCATCGACAACTGTCTCATCGCCTCCACGACATCTCTTCATCATTGACGTCACACATTCAAGTCTGTGCATAAGAAATTCAAACAATATAAGAAACATGTCGAGTCCTTATCAAATTCAGATTCATCCAATTATTAAGATTTTCTTTGTCAGCATTTGAGGTATAATTTTAATCTTATTTGGTAATACATCTCTAACTTATATCAATCTTGATCTATTGTCCACTTTAAATTCGAGCGTGTGAATCTGCTTCTCCTTTGTATCTGCTATACCTTCTTTATTGATAGTAGAATCTGTTATCTATATCATAACAATATTTAATTAGTACTTTAATATTTGAATTGATTTAATACATGCATGTTAAAAAAACATAACTAATATTAACTATTTTGAACTTTCCTACCAACGATCGTTTTTGCTGGTGAAACATTTAATTGAGTTATTTTATTTAATACTTTCGGACACGTACATATTTCACATCAGTTTGGTATCAGAGAACAATTAGATAGGATTTGCATATTAGTCACGTTTATTCGCTTTCTTGCATCTAGTTAAATTTTATTTAAAACCCAAAAATATTAGGTAGTTTAGGAATTATTGAAGGGTAAATCCTTTCCTAAAATTTCGTACGATTGGTATTTAACTAAGAAAGGGTACTCAATGTGGTTTTGAAATTAAGAAATGTCAAGAGGGAAAATATCCCACCTGAGTTACGCCGATCTGGCCAATTGGACTGGTAAGATTAGGGTTTGACTAATCTGACAATCTTAAAAAATACCAACAAAATAAAATAAAAATTAATTTAGATTTGTATTCATATTATGACTCATACATTGCATGTCAATCCGTAGTGGTCACCATATCTGTTAGTAGTATTAGGATTACTAACTTCTATTTCTTAATTTTTGGTTTTTAGTAATCAAAATTGTAATAAGATTTCTGGTTTCTTTTTCATGTATTTACTCTTCCTTTAGACTTTTGATTTCTTTTAAAAGTTTGATTATGTAATTCAAATAGAAGTAGGAGTACAATTTTGTAGCCTATATAATAGCCCAAAATATTCATTTTTTGAAAATATAATGAAATTAATGAAAATTTTGCTATTCTCTTTGTGAATTTGCTTGTATGATGAATCTTCTTTTTAGTAGTGGTGGGATGTCCTGTTAGGCCCCGATTAGTAGTGGATGCCCTAATTGGTTTATCAGTTACTAAATATCTTTATTCCTCTCTCTACCTCCCACATCAAATTTCTTCCTCTCTCAAATTGTTGTCGAGTTCTCACCATTGTCCACTACTCTCGCCGTCATTGACAACCGCTTCATCGCCTTCACGACATCTCTTCGTCATTGACGTTACACATTCAAGTCCGTGCATAAGAAATTCAAACAATACAAGCAACATGTCGAGTTCTTATCAAATTCAGATTCATCCAATTATAAAGATTTTCTTTGTCTGCATTTGAGGTATAATTTCAATTTTGAGAATTATTTATTTATAGTTCGATAATACATCTTTAACTTATTATCAATCTTGCTATTGTCCACTTTAAATGCGAGCGTATGAATCTGCTTTTCCTTTATAGTTGCTCTATTTTTTTTATTAAAATCTGTTATCTGCATCATAATAAGATTTAATTAGTACTTTGATATTTGAATTAATTTAATACATGTATGTTAAAGAAGCATAGCTAATTTTGACTGTTTTAAATTTTCTTATCAATGATCGTTCTTGTTGGTGAAATATTTAATTGAGTTATTTTATCTATTACTTTCGTACATGTACACGTTTCACATAGTGTGCCATTTAGAAATTCTAGGATATTGCTTTAAGAAGTTGAGAGTGATATGGGCTGAGGTGGCAAAGAAGGATCGTAGATGTAACTTTAATAGAGGATATTGCCCTTAATAGAGCTGGATTGGGAGAAAGGATTTACAGAGCTAACCCAAAGAACCAGAATATAACTTTATGGGGAAATTATAGAAATCCTAGAGGATTTCCTTAAAGAAAACCCTAATTTTTATTTCGTCTCACTTTTTGCCCTCTAGTACCGCCTTTTCTATGTAGATGTTTAACACCTTATCCTTTTCATGTATTTCATGTGCTCTCCTCCAATCTCTTTATTATCTTGAGAATTTTCAAACCCTAATCTTTCCACCCACTTTTCTATGTAGATGTTTAACACCTTAACACATGTGAAACAAATATATCCTTTCATGTATTTAATGTATTCTCCTTCAATCTCTTTATAATCTTGATTATTTTCAAACACTAATCTTTCAACCCGAATATAGAAGATCATGGCGCATTTTCCCAATATCTTATAGACCCTTGAGAAATATTGTTAGTTGTCTCTAAACCAAAATTTCACGTTTCATCGATTTTGTCTCGATCTCAGCTATTTCGTCTCTCAGTTTCTGTGATTACCGGTATGAAACTAACGTAAATTTTCGATTTCATTGAGTTTTAGCTGATACACATTCAACTAAGAATCATGGACACCGACACGAGCCACACGTAGGACATGTGAACGAACTTGCGACATGGAAATTTATTAAAAATTAGAGACACTGGGACACGGTGACCAATGTTCTAAATGTCGGATGTCGGGTCAATTTCGGAGGGCAAAACTAAATGCCAAATTGCGGAATCGGGGAAATTTGGGGGAAATTTAGTAAATTTCAGTGTCAATTTTGGAGGTTATACATATCATATATATTATGTCCTAAATGTCCTAAATATCCTAAAATATCACATGTAGTATGTCCTAAATCTCGACAACTTGCATTAAATGTAAAAAGTAATAGAACTTGCAGTCTTGCAGCAAAGAGAGAAAGAAAATTGATTAAAAAATTATTGAACTTGCAGGGCTTACCTCGGGGAAGATCGCTGATGCTCGGAGAAGGCATCAGAGGTCGGTGAAGATCGTTGGAGGTCGGTGAAGGTTGCTGAGCTCGTCTTTCTCTCGCTTGCGGGCTCATCGAAGGTTATGAAAGGTTGCCAATGCTCGGGAAAGGTTGTCGGAGGTCAGGGGAGCTTCATCGGGCCTCGAGAGATGTTCCGCAACTTTATCAGGACTCGTGGGGCCTCGTCGCAACTCGTGGGGCCTCGTCGGGGTTCGACATGGCTTCCTGCAACTTCGCGAGCCTCGTGGGGCCTCGTTGGAGCTCGATGGGGTTCGTGGGGCCTCATCGAGGCTTTTTACAGCTTCGTCAGGCCTCGACGGGCCTTGGTGGAGCGCGGCGGCGACTCGGGGGTGACTCTCTCTCAGAACTCGATGCCCTAGCTCTCTCTCTCTCTCTCTCTCTCTCTCTCTCTCTCCCCCCCCTCTCTTTCTGTTTTATTCATTGGGTTCGGGTTGCGAGTTTCGGGTTCAAATGCGCAAAAAAACAAAACCCAACTTCAAATGTTGGTTGACTTTCAAAGACGAAATATCGGCCGACGTTTCGATTGAGGCCGACATTTCGCCAACGTGACGACGTCGTTGTGTCGTGTCGACAATTGCTCGAAACTGAAATTTCGGTCGACATTTCGAAATGTTGTCCAACTTTGAAACACTGACGGTGACAAGGCACTAGAATGTATAATAATAAGAGGGAGTCCATATATACATTCATACTTAGACCTGTTTATAGCTAAAAGTCTAGACTTCTTTTTCATATGGTAGTTTCATGTATTTCAGTTCTTGTATTGGAACATACCTAAACTTATAATCATTTTATATAATTCAATTTTTTGTGGCATTTTTCCCTCTATAAACTTTGATATATACATCGAGGTAAATAAATATCCCAAACATATAATGGGACAAAAAAGTGCATGAGAAATATATGGCATGTGTCGGCAAGTGTCGTAAACTAAAAAAATTCAGTATATATTGAGGGACATGTTCGGAATATGGGCGAGGAGCGTCCAAAGAAGTGTTGGTGTTCAACATAGGTACGATTTCATAATAGAAGTATTTGTGCTACATAAGGTATCGGGCAGTTACATAAAGTTCAGATGAAACATAGCGAAATCTACAAAAATTTCAAAGAGGGAAATGTAATGTTTCTAATTGATAATTTTATATTCCTTTAACTTATATAACTATTCAAAAATCTCT
The DNA here is from genome assembly GCA_038442645.1 of Agave tequilana. Taxonomy (NCBI): domain Eukaryota; kingdom Viridiplantae; phylum Streptophyta; class Magnoliopsida; order Asparagales; family Asparagaceae; genus Agave; species Agave tequilana. The sequence goes on along the minus strand of JAVJIF010012131.1, from coordinate 59,010 downwards.
CATACTAATTTTTCATAATGACCATAATTAGATAATTTAATTTAATTCTTACTATAATCTTAATTTAACTTTAAATTAATTATTTTCATATTAATTTAGATAATTTTTTAATTACTTAGTTGAGTATCAATGCCCACTCAACTTATGTGTTCATATTGTGTCTTTTTTGCGCACTATTTGTAAAGAATCAAAGATGCCTACATGTTTATATACATTGGAAGCAAAATCAAAACTTAAAATGAAACTGTCAAAACTAATGAAATTGATCGAACCTTTGACAATAGAAGGGACCAAACTGAAACTGAAATCGAAACCGAGTTCTCGAACCTTGCTCTAAACTCTCAACTACAAGGAGGAAGATATGCCGTTATTTTGTATCTTCTCAACTGCAACCTCCAAATCTCTCCTATCTCGGGTATTTCAAAATTATAGTGCTAAAAAGATAAACCCTGATTTTCCCAACCATAAAGATGGACAAGTAAATAATTGCATGCCTTTGTTCAAATGATGGCCGATGTTTATGGAATGACCCAAGTTTCTAATAAGCCATCAATGGTTTGGATCTTACAGGATCTTTTTTTGGGGATTTAACTCAAGAGATCTAGATCCATAACCAAATCCAAATTCTATAATTGTTTGTTTTGAATTTGGCTTTCAAAGTATCCAAATTCAATTTTTCTTAAGAATCAAGGAAATTAATAATATTTTCTTGCTCATATGCATCTATTTTCTTATTGTATAGTTCAAGTTGATTTGGATATAATCTTTAAGGATCCAACCTGAAAATTAGAATCGGTTGGCACTGGGTTAATGGATAATCAAGCCCTTTGGCACCCCTAGTGCCTCAAGGAAGGCAACAACAGCAACAACTAAGCCATTTGTCCCAAGAATTTGGGGTAGGCTACATGAACCAAAAGAGAATTACGCCGGATCGGGCACATGGATCAGCTTTCTCCACTCATTCCTATCGAGCAATATGCTTTCACTAAGGAAGGCAAGTGTTGAAAAAAACATTGTCATTTTTTGCTTTATGAAAATCTTGTAAGTTACCTAAACTTATCTTTGGTTACCATGTGAAATCCTTCTGTACGTAACAAGAAAGCATTTCAAGGACTTCTCATCTTATACTCTTTAGGTGTTAACTTCACCTAACAGACCCTTAAGTTGCTCTTGGTGCACTGAATGCAACTTTACATTGGCATCCAATTCCCAGTAATTTGGTTCAAGGTTACTAGAGATGTGGACTGCATCGGTGGGCGGAATGAAAATGGACACATAGAATGTAATAGCTCCAGGAACATGGTAGACCAGGGGTATGCTTCTTTGGACACTTAGTTTGAATGAAATATAGTCATCTCAAAAATGGAATGAACTTTGTGAGATTATGAAAGAGTTGTTGCATTGTTTTAAACATGTGTAAGTGCTTGTAACATTGTGAGTATTAGTTTGACTTTAAAATTTGGTGTCATTCTTCCAAATTGCTAACATTCCAAAACTTTGGAGTGTGGGATCCAGAGCACACATCATGGGTGATCTGCTCTACAGTGATACAACACCTAACTATAGAACCTAAGATGTAATGATGTGATCAAACACGCAAGCAAATGAGCTGCAGTTATATTCGTATACTAGTGAAGTAACCCTAATATGCTAAGCTATGAAACTTAATAAGACTTTTAATTCAAGAATATGATAATGCAATATATTCATAAACTATATGAGCAATGCAGTTCATGCAAAGATGAAGTATCCTGAAAAAATTATCAATTAACTTTGACTTGAATACAATCATATAAGAGATAACACAAATTACCTTGGAATTTTTAGAAGATCAACCTAGTATTGAAGTGAGTTTGCCTCAAGGAAGTCAAAGGATCTATTGCCTAACGAACTGGTCTCACCACTAGTTCAGTTGGAGCCTCAGATCAAATCCAGATAAAGAGAACTCCTAAGAGTTTCTTTATTCAGATCTGTTTTATTTCAGATTTAGTGTTTTTTGGAGAAAATTAGAGTTAAATCTCGTGATAAATGTTCTCAAGGATTTGGAAGTTGTTAGAGTTCAAGGAGAGGTTGTTTGGGTGAGAAAAAGAGGGGGAAAGTTAGGGTTTAAAGATGTCTAGAGTAGAGGATGAATTGATTAAGATTTGAAAAGGGAAGATAAAAGGTGATCGAAGGGGAAAATATAAGGGAATAGGAAAGAAAAGATAACAAGGACAAGATTTAACACCTTGTTAAGTTGGATTTCACACCCAAGTCACTCCAGATACAAGTATGGAGATGAAGGTAGCATTTTTCTTCAAGAAATTATGATTTTTCAATTGCCAGTTATTAGAAGAAGACAACCCAAATATATGTTTTACAAGGCCGAATTACAAAATTGCAACTAAGTTGACTTAGTAAGAAATCAATATTCAAACTGTAAATTGATAAAAATCCCTAAGACCTACAAAACCAAAACAAAATAGAAAAAAAATGAACTCCTAACACTCTAATAAACCAAGCATCAAACCCAAGCATAGGAACTCTCTCTCTCCTCCTAGTGCACACTTTAAGGGCTCCATGATCCCCTTAGGAGTTTTTTGGTAAGTAACATATGTCTGGTTCTCAAGCATCAGATTCATATTACTAAATATTGCACTGCCAAGTGATTTACACATGTTTGCTATGATTTGAATCTCTCTTGGAATATAGTATTTTTTGTGGTTGGGCAAATTTAAAAAGATTTTCAAGATTGTGACAGTTCCAAGTATATGTTTTCTAAAGTAACCCTATAATGGTATGAGGAGAAACATGCAAATATGTTGGAATTTGAAGTGGCATCAACAAGGTCATAGTGAGAGGATATGTAGGGGTGACAATGTTCACGCGATTAGGGGTGTAGGTGAAGAGGAGGATGGAGTTGGCTCCGACAACAATAACAACAACATTGACAGCCACAATAGGTATGCTAACGACATCAAGGATGCTACATAGGCAATGACGGTGCGACGACAACAATAATGTCTGTCACCTCGAGAACACTAGTTGGGGGTGGGGGGGTGGGGGTGGAGAAAAGACAAGGAGAAAGAGTAAGGGTTCATGGGAATTTAATTTGTTTAAGGATTCCAACCAGGTGCAAAGTTAATATACCCACCTCTTGCAGGGGGAATCTCATTCCCACAAAATTAGGAAATGTGATGCCCACGGGAATTGTATTTACCTAGGGATGTTGAGTTATGCTTATGCCACATGCAAATCCTAGTTACCTAGATTTCCAAGCAGCTTCCAACATGCCAAACACACTTTTAAGAGACTGGTGCTTTGAATTCCTGTTCAATCGTTAGATGAATCTTTGTTTCATATTTCTTTTTTCAGTCTAAAAGGACCAAAGTATCATGACTTCGTTTTAAGTGTGCACATGGAGTTATAAGAATGAGGTATTAGTTTTTCCCCCCATGTTCTTTGGATTTGCTCCGAGAAATCAAGGTAAAAAGCATACAATTTTCTTGAAGATGGCAGCAGGACACTTAACAGCTCATGATCATTTATGCTCTAGTCATATAGGCAAACTCCTAATTTCAAGCCTACTAGCCTAATGGATACTTCCCCTCCGGTCACAAGCCAAGAGTTTATCTTGTCTAATTCACACAAGCAAAGATTTTTGTCTTGTCTATTCACAGAAGGGATTGTTCCACAAACGCGCACGCGTTTGCGCTCACACAAAGAGAGAGAGAGAGAGAGAGAGAGAGAGAGAGAGAGAGAGAGAGAGAGAGAGAGAGAGAGGCACCACTAAGTCAATCGTTGGAATCTGGAATCCCTAAGCTCGCTGTTTGTTTGTTTTTCTCACCAATACGGACAAGAAGGTTGTGCCTGTCTTCTATGAAATTCCAGAATGGCATCTCATTCCAAAGCAGATTGAGTAGAGGCCGTGGAAAAGATCAAGATATCGTCTTTGAGAAGAAATATTACATCTGAGTCTAGAGGCATCTGGAATAAAAGACCGATAAAATCCTTGCTGGGGGAAGATGGCCAAGGCTGTAAGGAAAATAGGACACTGAACAAGAGATCTTGTCTAGGCCTTCTAAGCATTTGAGTTTTGACCAGCTTTACCCTTCACGTTCATGCAGAAAAGTTGTAAGCAGCTGGAAGAGCTGGTCCATTTCACGTTCATGCAGAAAAGTTGTAAGCAGCTGGAAGCTCTTCTCCATTTCGTCCAACAACGAAGAGAGCTCCTAGATTCCAATGTTAAAGATGTTTTTGCAGTTTATGCTTACTGTAGCTTTAAAAGATCAATCATGGTGCAAGATGCCTTAAAATAGGACCGAGAGGACTTTTTGACTCACATCTGTGCAATTGATATATATCACTTAGTCCTCCCCTGATAAAGGTGGTAGGCTGTTATTCTTGGAAATTGGAAGAATTGTTAATTTTTTGCGAAGTGTCTTTTAGCATTTTAACAAGGGGCCTGGATATGATTTTGTAAGGTTTATACTCTTTTCAGTAGCCTGTTATTCTTGGAAATTGGGAGTAAATTCCTACTGCCGGACTACTTGAGGTTGAGGACCACAAGTTTTGCAATAAGGTCAGGATTCAAATCCATAATTCTACTCATTGTCACCTGGTTGAGGATTCCACCTAACTGTTATCATGCTTATCTGTATGCCGACAAATAAAATTTATTGTTTGGTTAACTTCTTGGGCCAGCTTTATTTTTTTCAAAAGAAATTTGAGGAAATTAATTTATTTGTAAAATCAGTATTGCATTTCTTTTAATAAATAAGTATTATATAATTATTTATTGGAAGTTCTGTAGCTCCACACTTGGTTCCCACATTTTGGTGGTTATATAAATCATCATTCCAGACATTTATTGTCTTGCTTTTGTGCGGGACTAGCTGTAAGAAGTGTTTCTGTAGAAGTGCCTCTTTATTACTCTTTGATCCTAAACAGTGAGTGCGCTACTGCAGTGTCTCCTATGTTAGAGCCTTTATCAGTATACATTGCTTGCCAATCTGAAAGAAGATATAGGAACTAAAATAGACAATGGAGGTTCAACAATGTTTGTGGACACTTCATCCACAATGAGCAAATGCCTAGTCTTGACTGTGTGTGGTATTTAATATTATTCAAATCCCTTGATCTTACCTGAAAGTACTAAGTACATTATTCTTTTTCTTGATATAAAATAACCTGGAAAACAAGGAAATTTCCCTTAATGGAGCTGAATGGAGAAGCAAAATAATATGACCAGGACGTTGGTAGGATCTAGGGATCGAATAATATTGAATACCAAACTCATCTTCAAGGCTAACTCAAAATAATAATAATGATAACTGTTAAGTTGGGTTATTGGATTATTACCCATATACCCCATATACCCACCTTGTCTTCTATATATGCCTTGTTCTTTTTTTTATGAAATATAAAGCTTTCTTTTGAGTGTTTTTAGTTCTCTACATGGGGCGTGTTTGGTAAGTTACAAAACGTTTGCAAAATGCAAAAAGTTTTGCAACTTTACATTTAAAGTTGTTTGGTTTCGTTTGCAAAATGCAAAACACTTTTGCAACTCTTCTTTTCCCACTTGCAGTTGCTACAGTTAAATTTGTGGTCATGTAAATCTCACTTTTACACTCATATTTTCCCACTTGCAGTTGCTACAGTTAATTTTGTGGTCATGTAACTGTCACTTGTAGTACACTTACAGTTTAAAACAGTTACTTGATAATCAATATATAATTAAATATTATTAAATATTTAATATTCTAATAGTGTTCAATTTCTTATTTAATTATTTAATTATTTTATATTTTTAATCTTTAACTTTTTTATTGTTTTAATATTTAATATTTTACTATTTAAATTTAATATTTTAATTTAATATTTTATTATTTTATTAATACTTATTCCATTTTTTATTATTTTATTTAGAGTTAATATTTTATTAATATAATAGTATTAAACTTTAATATAAAATTACTATATATTTAATTATTTATTTTTAATATAAAAAATTACTTTATTAATATCATAATATATTTTATTATTATATTAATATTTTATTATGTTAATATTGTAATAATAATTCAGTATAATAATACTATAATGATAATTTATTATTAAATTATAATTATATTTTACTTTATTAATTTTATATTTCTATAATATTACAATAATATTATAATAAAATTTATATTATAATAATTTTCAAGTATTTTTAATATTATAATATTATAACTATATTTTATTATTGTTGTAACATTTTTTAATATTTATATTTTATTAGTATTCTTAAAATTTTATTAGTGTTCTTTAGATTTTTTTTAATTTTTATATTATTTATTTAGTTAATATTTTAGTAATATTTTACTATTTATACTAATATTTTATTAATATTATTGTTATAAATAAAATATTAAGATTATTAATTTTTTATCTCAAATTTATTAATACAATTTAATTTGCAATAGTAGATTTAATTTAATAGTATTTATAATATTTAAATCACTGCTACAGTTAATTTTGTGGTCAACTTTTCCACTTATACTTTTACATTACAAACCAAACACCGTAAAACACAATATACTTTACCATTTACACTTTCACTTTATCAACCAAACACCGTAAAACACAATATACTTTTCCATTTACACTTCACTTTATCAACCAAACACCGTAAAACACAATATATTTTCTCTGCTACAGTTCACTTTTTCCATTCTCATTTTACGACTTACGACTTGCGACGTTTTGCAACGAAACAAACAGGCCCATGGTATCAGAGCAATCAAAATCCTAGCCATCTCTTTCTTTTTCCATGGTATCAGAGCAATCAAAATCCTAGCCGTCTCTTTCTTTTTCCTTTTTCTTTTTTTCCAACCAAAACCCTAGCCGTTTTTTACTTTCTTCCTTTCTTCCTTCTCTTCCTTTGCCGCACATTCAAGCCAGAGAAGTCCTCTGTTCTCTGAAGTTCAACATCTCCAAGGTGTGCCACATCCTCCTCAAGGTGTGCAGCATCTCCCCAAGGTCTCCCGGCCACTTCTAGGCTCAACAGAGTACTGCCGAACCTCAACAGAGCAACCTGAGGCTCAACAGAGCCCTGCCGAAGGATCTAAAGCATCTGTCCAGGCTGGACAGTTCCTGAAAGTGGTTCCCAATGCCTGCCGACCCTCCAACGCCTGCCGAGCTCTCTGCTGCTGCCCTGACACTCCACCTAACCTCCACAAAGCCTCTCTGGTGAGCTCTGATCTATTTATTACTCTAAAAATCAGATTTTACATCTGATCTGGCTATTTAGATACTCTACAACACTTCTTTGGAGAGATCTGATCTGTTTATTGCTTAAAAATTAGATTTTTACATCTGATCTGGCTATTTCTTGCTGAAAAATTGTGCCTTTTTTTGCTGAACTGGCTGTATATGCTACTACCTAGAAACTAAGTTATTTTTTTTCTCTTCTTGACTGATTTCTGGTGATCTATCTAATTGGCAACTATGTCTGAGACTATAAGTTCCTCCTTCACTGTGATCTCCTCTTCTATGGTTGAAAATTCTATCTCTAAGACGATACTGGGGATTACGGTGAAGTTGAATGGCTCAAACTACTTGCTATGGGCACAAGCATTCCGCATATTCATTGGCGCTCAGAACAATTAGCTCATCTCTTTCAGGATTCACCTGCTACTACAGATCCCACATATGTGACCTAGCTTACTGGAATTATTCTGTGATGACATGACTTCTCAATAGTCTGAAGGAGAAGATTAGTGGTAGTGTCATGTTCCTGACCACTGCTAAGAGATGTGAGATACACTGAAGGTGATGTATGACAATGAGAAGAACCCCTCGAGGGTGTTTGAGATCTATGAGCCCTTGTTTAAGCTCAAATAGGAAGACAGATCTGTGCCTGAGTTTTATGGCGAACTCAAAGATCATTGATGAGTTGAAAATGCATCAGCCTGCTGTTACTGATGCGGCGATACTGAGGGGATATCGTTAGGATCTAGCTGTATCAAAATTTCTATCTTACTTGAGTTCTACAATACGATCCCAGATATGGGGTCAGATACTGGGAGGCGATAGTATTCCCACGTTGACTGTCACCTTCTTGAGAGTTATGCGGGTCTTTACTAGATCTGATGTTTCATCTGCACCATCCATTTAGCAGTCTGCCATAATTTTTGGGTGTGGCAGAGGACGATTTTGGAGGACGAGGACGTGAATTAGTTGGAGGTGGACGTGGATCTTATGGAGGCAGTCATAGTGGCTCTTAGAAAGGCCCCCGACAATGTAGGCATTGTAGACGTAGTAATCACATATCAGAAAAGTGTTATGAGAAATTTAGTCGACTTGAGTGGGCACAACTATCTGTTCTGGTCCTCCTGCCCCGTGTGGTACTCAGAATTCATCTGCTATTCCTAATTCTTCCACGGTTATACTGTCGTAGAAGGAATATGATAACTCCGACAGCTAGAGTCTCTCAGAACGATCTTTCAGTGACTCATGCATCTCCATCAGGTATGCACACCTATACTGCCTCTTGTTGATTGAAGCAAGGATTTACCGTGTAGCTTTGGGCTAACGGGTCGTGTCCAGGAGGAGGATTGCGATGAAAGCTTTGGTGTTTTGTTTAAAAAACTAAGAATGGTGCTAGTTTTTTAGTTGAAAAGAAGAATGGAGAGAAGGGAAATGATTAAAAGAGAAATTGCAAATTTGGAGAAGGCTTTGGAAAAGGTGATTTAAAAAGCTTTGAAAAGTGATTTGTTGTTTTTGATATAAGAAGAAGAAGATCTGAGCTCACTAATTTTCTACTCAACTATGTACTTATCTCAAGAATATTTGGGTGCATCATTTTATCATAAGCAAAAAACCTTTAGTTTCTTTTAATGTTCAAGTAAAACAAATAAGATGGTTTCATTTAAATCTAAACCCTTTCTTTACAAATCATTAAAAAGAGAATGTTAAACCATCAAGCGCGAAGAAGCAAGTATGGAATAAAAACAGTTTAAAAAGATTTGTGCAGTGAAAGTCCAAGTTTAAAGTAAAGACATCCTTATGAGAGTGTTGCTTTCAAGAACGAAGTTTAACTAAGATGTTTTTCTGATTCAAAAAGTGTTGCTTTCATGAAAAACAATCAAGAGAGAGGTGATAGAAGAGAGTAATTAGTGAGCTCAGAAAATGAAATTAGCTACTCATGGAAGATGAAAAATAATACTTGTAAGTAAAGCAAGACATACCGTGAATTGGAGTGGTAGAAGAGAAAGCTTGATCCTTTTATTGATGTCACTTCAATCTTCGGATTACAATCGCTCAATTCCTCTCTCTCACTGGTATTTGATCTGAACTACAAATTACAAAATAAAGTTACAACTTTTATACTATCTAACAAAGAGCTTAAAACCTTAAAGAATAAACAAAAATTCTAATCCTAGTCTTCGCTCCCTTCTTCTCTGTTGAAAATGATATTTATAGGGAAAAATCAGAGGGGAGGGGTCGTGGGAAGATCGGGGGAGCAAACGCTCCCCAACAGAATTAACAAGGCCGCGGAAATGCCGCTAGGGTCGCGTTCCGCGGCCCTGGTGTGGCCAGATGGCCACACCCAAGTGGTGGAACTCCCTGGTTTGGTGATTCTCCCATATCTTCTGCTAGTTTTCTCGTTTCAGCTCCAGGATTTGACGAAACAGCCTTTGTTGTTGGCTTCAACCGCTTGATTTGGGAAGATTTATTTCAACCGATTTTCAACCTCTCTGATTTGCCAAGATCTGCCCTGATTCCCTGATTTCAAATTATTCTGAATTAATTCAGAATTTGATGGGCTTTGGGCTTGTTTCTCTTTTCTTTCTTTTAGCAATGGGCCTATATTTAACAAAGAAGAATAAAACTTATTAATAGGATTTATTAGATAAAAAGTATGGTAATGTGACAATGTATATGCAATATATGTGACTGATCACACCTCCACACTTATCTTTTGCTCGCCCTCGAGCAAAACATCAAAACTAATTCTAATCAATTATTAGACTACTTTCGCAGGTCACTTGATTGCACTGAGCATGTGTAACAAGCCGTTAAACCTCTAGGTTACCCCTAGAGGACGAGTTTTGTCTCGTGAGGGTTTTCAGTGGATTGCACCCACAAAATCCATAAAGAAAGAGAAAAAATGTTAGTATTTTGAAAAACATTTTGAAAGGAGAAAATATTTGAAGTATATTTGTAAAAGTTTAAGTAATCTATAAGTTATAGGAATATCAAACTTTTCATTCCTAAACTTAGTCTCTATTCAAAAATATGTCATCAATTAAATTAAGGAGTCAAATTGTATTTCTCATCTAATCTATTACTTTATCTTGAGTTATATGCACCATCGTGACTGTGAAGTTTGACTAAGGGTTTTTTAACATTAACTCCTATGTCTTATTTATATTTATTTTTGATGGTATTTATTTCTCAATTCCATTAGGCTTTCTAATCTGCCTATGTAACGAGTCTTTAATCAGTGACACCCAAACCGGACAGTTTTAGGGCACCAGGTGAGAAAACACCCCTAATGACTTAAACACTCGAGCAGACAAGGCCACGAAACCAAGGTTTTTATTTATAAAATGTACCATTTTTAGGCGTGAATACTTATGCTTCATGAGGAACAAATACCCAGCTTAATCAGAGGATATATATATATATTTTACTCAAACTTATCTAATTATCTTTTGCATAAATACCAAGGCTTTCTTAGGCCAAAGCACCTAGCTAATCAATAATTAGATTTGTTTATTTTTTATACATATATAGGTTTTTTTATATATAAGGCAGAAGAGTCTTTGTTTTTGAACCCTAAGTGTGTCAGTGTATAAAGTGTGCATATTTCATCAAGATAAAGATCAAGACTAAATTACTTTCACAAATTTTCTTCCCAACCCTAAAAATCAAACAAGTCATCTTATTTTGACCAAGTGTAAGAAATCCTAATTATGATTTCCTATTCCTTAAAATTGACTTAATTTCTTACAAAAAAATATATCAAAATATTGTTCTTACCTTTCAAAAAATTTATATATATATATATTTTATAGTTATATTAGTCATGTTAGAACCCTCCCCGACACTTATCTCATACATTGTCCCTAATGTATGAAAGAAATGTATAAATGTATGAAATGAAATGTAAAGAGGTGCATATATTATACAAAAATATGTACAAACATCAAGTATCTCCCACACCTAGATCTTTTTCGGTCTCATCTCTCTAGCTCTCTTCCCATCATTCCAATGAGTCCTCTTCATAGGACATAGTAGGGAGGCCAATTTTTTTGTCATTTTAGCTCTCTTCCTCCCCATCTCACCTTCTTTAGGTGTTTCTTCCTCATATTACTACATTCATTATTCAAAAATTGATCTCCACCACACTTCTCAGTTAGAATTTCTTCATTATGAATGCCTAAGAATTCTAACTCAGTTCCATATATCTCCTCAAAGCTTAGGTCAATACTTTTCCCTAGAGATGTGTAATTAACCAAAATATCCCTAGTTGGTTCATCCAAACACATGAGTTTTTCTTCGAAGAGGTTTTCAAAGAGTATGTCAATCGGAGGTTCTTGAATTATATTCTCATGTGATATATTATTGGTTGGCTCAGCGAAAGTGAAGATATTCAAATCAAATTTCCTTTTTTTAAAGGGGACTCTAAAATTAGGATCTCTAACATATGTCTTATCATTAAGATAATCACATTCATTCTTAAATAATTCATCAAGAAACAGAGACTTATTCTCTATACCTTCACTTTCTTCATCACAATTATTTTCAATAAAGTTTACCTCAAATGTTTGGTCTCTTATCTTACGATTTTGTTTTTCTAGGTTGAAGACATTGACTTCTCTAGTCATGTCCCCAAAGGTTAATCTCATAGACCCATTCCTACAATTAATAATAACATTGGCAGTAGTAAGGAATGGGCGCCCTAGAATAACAGGAGTTTGAGCTCTAGGATTGGACACAGGTTGTGTCTAAAGAACTATGAAATCAACTGGGTAGATAAACTCCCCAACCCGATTAAGGACATCATTAATTTTCCCTTAGGAACTTTCACAGAACGGTCAGCCAGTTGGATAGTGACTCGAGTTGGACTAAGATTGCCCAACCCGAGTTGTTGATAAATTGAGAATGGAAGCAGGTTAATACTTGCTCCCAAATTAAGAAGTGCATGACTAATCTCGGCTTGTCTTATAGTGCAGGCAATGGTGGGACAACCCGAATCCTTATACTTGACAGGGATCAGACCCGATAGTAGCTTACTAATGTTAGTGGCTAAGAAGACTTTCTTGGGTACATTAGTCTCTCTTCTTGGTGCACATGTCCTTAAGAAATTTTGTATAAGATAGGACTTGTTGGATGGTATCAAGGAGTGGCACATTTATCTTAACTTGATTAAATATCTCAATTATCTTATCCATGTGTGAATTTTGCTTGTTGTTCTTTAGCCTATTAGGAAATGGTACTCTAGGCATGTACACCTGACTGGTTGACTTATCTGTTTCAGATTCGTCAGATTTGAAAGGATTGGGACTAGTAGAAGCTGAAGTGTGATTGTGCTGACTACGATTGGGTGGTATTGACACTTTATTATCAACTTTCTTTTCCGACCTCAATGTATGAATAACATTACATTGATTCAATGATTGATCCTCAGCCAAATGAGCTTGTTGAGAATTTCTAGGATTTATAATTGGTTGACTGGGCAAGGTACCCTTTTGCCTCTCATTCTGTGGATTGGCTAAGTGGCTCATTTGACCCTCTAGCCTCTGTATTGTTTGCATGAGGGAATCTTGATTCTTCATGTACCTTTCCATATTTCTCTCAAAGTCAGTCATTCTCCTTTCAAGCTGAGGATTTTGAAAGGAGGGTTGTGGAGTTTGGTTCGAAAAATTTTGTTGATAATGTGAAAAATTGTTGGGAGAATTTTGAGGGTAATTTGGAAAGTTGGGTTGATGATTGGAAGAATTATTGGAATGATGGAAGTGGCTTGCATGGTTTGACTGTGGGTGGTCATTATTTTGTTGGCTCGATGAGAAATTTGGGTGATTTCTCTAGTCAGTATTGTACGTTGGAGCGTAACGATCATTGTTCGGCCTTGACAAGGCCGCATTCATCGGTTCAGAAAAGTGTTGTTGAGCTTGAAATACAAGACACTCCTCAAACACATGATTCATGACCTGACAGTAAGTACAACCCAGAGTTGGAAATTGGTTTGGGCTGACTTGATTGACTGGATTGGGTTCCTTAGTTTCTAAAGCTTCCAGTCTTTTCGCTTGGTTAGCTAACTTTGCCTCATTAGCTATGGATGATCAATTGAATGGAGACCTCCTTTTGAAGAGATGGAGTTTGAATTCCTAGAGCTTTCACTAGTTGGTTCCCATTGGATGGTATTTTCAGCTAGATTCTCATATAAATCCCATCCTTCATTCTCATCCTTCTGCAAGAATCCCCCTTGGCACATGCTTTCTAAAAGGGTCTTGGTTGAGTAGTCTAAATCGTCATAAAGAATTTGACATTGTCGTCATTTCTCTATTCCATGATGAGGACATTGGACAAGGAGGTCTTTGAAGCGTTCAAAGTACCTCCAAAACGGTTCACTAGGTTCTTGCTTAAACTGCATGATGTTTTTCCTAACGAGAGCGGTCTTATGATTTGGATTGAATTTCTTCAAGAAGACCTTAATGAAACCATCTCAGGATGTGATAGAGCTGGCCGCTAAGCTGTATAGCCATTTCTTGGCTAAGTCCTTAAGAGCGAAAGGGACAAATCTCAACCTAATAGCATCATCTGCAAGGTGTGAGATTTTCATCATTAAGCATGCTTCTTCAAATTCTCTTATGAAGAAATAAGCATCTTCGGACTCTAAGCCATGGAACTTAGGGAGTGTGTTGATGAACTGTGACTTAAGCTCAAAATTGTGTTCACAAACTGATGGAAGTTGGATGCAGGATGGAAGTGAGGTTCTAATGGGATAGAACCTATCCTGCAAAGATGTCGGTTGAGACATAACCGAATCTAGTCTTGGTTCAAACTTGGGTGGGATGTGTTTCTAGTTAACCTAGATGAATTAGGGTCTCTTGACCACACTTGCATACATAAACACAATCACAAACAAGTTCACCAATTGTCAACAAAAGTAAACAACCAAGCCTAATCTAAGGTAACCTTGATCTAGACAACTCCTAACTGGTTGATTGTCCACAAGAGGTATAATGCAGACTTTAACCACAAGCTAATCAGCTAGGTCAGGGTAAGATTGGTGGGAGGTATCCGCGCAAAAAGCGACAGACCTAATTAAGCCAAACCATCAGCCTTCAGGGTTTCACCCCTCAATCCCTTTTCTAAACACTGATTTGGCAGGAGTCAAATTCTAACACCTTCCCCCTTAGGATAATCTCCTAGTGAGTTCGAGATGTCCCTAAGGCCAACGTCTTTCAGATTTTACTTAGGCTTAGGTTGTGCGTGCTTGGAGATGGTTTGTGGGCTAAGGAAGGGTAATGACTTCCCCACCTTATCTTGATTTGGGTTTTGCCCTTAGAGTTAATTGTGCAAAGTGTGCAAGATATAGAAAAGTAGCATTCAAAAGCAAATATCACCCAAGAATGTTTCCTAAACTATATGCTATGCTTACGTATCTTGTCTCCAGCTATCTTCAACAGTAATTGTAAAGTAAATGTAATTTGACAAATGCCTAGAATGCAAGTTTAAACGTTTTTTAAGTAATTAACAATCACTCAAATTACTGTTGGATTAAAATAGGGATTGTGAATAGCAGATATAGCAAGAATAATAACACAAAAAAAACTTAATTTTTGCAAGCAATATGTCCTGCAAAAAAGAGTTTTTAGTAGTCCAACAAAATTTTCAACTTTTGCAACGCAACTTCTTGAAATTCTGTTTCCTACTTTCGAGAGTAAGGGCACAGAATAACAAGTCTTCTCCTGCAAATCTTGAATGCTAAATCTGAATGTTGACGTCCCTGAAACAAGACACCAAACTTGTTAAAAAACAAAATACACCGTTCCCTCCCCGGCAACGGCGCCAAAAATGTTGATTGAAAAAATGAAAGAGTAAGGATTTACCGTGTAGCTTTGGGCTAACGGGTCGTGTCCACGAGGAGGAATGCGATGAAAGCTTTTCGGTGTTTTGTTTAAAAAGCTAAGAATGGTGCTAGTTTTTTAGTTAAAAAGAAAAATGGAGAGAAGGCAAATGATTAAAAGAGAAATTGTAAATTTGGAGAAGGCTTTGGAAAAGGTGATTTAAAAAGCTTTGAAAAGCGATTTATTGTTTTTGATATAAGAAGAAGATCTGGGCTCACTAATTTTCTACTCAACTATGTACTTATCTCAAGAACATTTGGGTGCATCATTTTTATCATAAGCAAAAAACCTTTAGTTTCTTTTAATGTCCAAGTAAAACAAATAAGATGGTTTCATTTAAATTTTAATCCCTTTCTTTACAAATCATTAAAAAAAGAATGTTAAACCATCAAGCGCGAAGAAGCAAGTATGAAATAAAAACAGTTTAAAAAGATTTGTGCAGTGAATGTCCAAGTTTAAAGTAAAGACATCCTCATGTGCTTTCAAGAACGAAGTTTAATTTCTGATTCAAAAAGTGTTGCTTTCATGAAAAACAATCAAGAGAGAGGTAATAGAAGAGAGTGATTAGTGAGCCCAGAAAATGAAATTAGCTACTCATGGAAGATGAAAAATAATACTTGTAAGTAAAGCAAGGCATACAGTGAATTGGAGTGGTAGAAGAGAAAGTTTGATCCTTTTATTGATGTCACTTCGCTCAATTCCTCTCTCTCACTGGTATTTAATCTGAACTACAAATTACAAAACAAAGTTACAACTTTCATACTATCTAACAAAGAGTCTAAAACCTTAAAGAATAAACAAAAATTCTAATCCTAGTCTTCGCTCCCTTCTTCTCTGTTGAAAATGGTATTTATAGGGAAAAACCAGAGGGGAGAGGTCGTGGGAAGATTGGGGGAGCAAACGCTCTCCTAACAGAATTAACAAGGCCGCGGAAACGCGGCTAGGGTCGCGTTTCCGCGGCCCTGGTGTGGCCAGGTGGCCACACCCAAATGGTGGAACTCCCTGGTTTGGTGATTCTCTCATATCTTCTGCTGGTTTTCTCGTTTCAGCTTCAGGATTTGACGAAATAGCCTTTGATTGTTGGCTTCAACCGCTTAATTTGAGAAGATTCATTTCAACCTCTCTGATTTGCCAAGATCTGCCCTGATTCCCTGATTTCGAATTTATTCTGAATTAAATCAGAATTTGATGGGCTTTTGGGTTGTTTCTCTTTTCTTTCTTTTAGCAATGGGCCTATATTTAACAAAGAAGAATAAGACTTATTAATAGGATTTATTAGATAAAAAGTATGGTAATGTGATAATGTATATGCAATATATGTGACTGATCACCTCTCCTTAAAAGCCCTGGATATTAGACTCATGAGTCTCATCCCATATGACAGGGATTAAATAATAGTTTGTTTCATTAAATTTTTCGCGTGTACAACCCTCTGTTAAAATTGCTGATGGTACCCATTCTCTTGTATTAGAAAATAGGGTAATTCAAGCTACTTCATCCTTGACTCTTGTTGATGTCTTATATGTTCCACAATTTACTGTTAGTCTCTTGTCTATCAACCAGTTTACTAAACATAATAACCGCAAAATAAATCTTTTTCTTTCTCATTGTGTATTTTAGGACATGTCGACTGGGAAGAAGATTGGTTCGGGGTATGAGCGAGGAGACATATGCTATTTGGACGATCGAGTGCTCCTACTGGCTTGATTGCAGGTCAGCCTGATCCAGTTTTACTTTAGCACTGGCGCTTTGGTCATCTTTCAGTACAAAAGCTTCGGTCTGTTATTCTTGTTGAGCCCTCTCTTTCTTCTTTAGGTTGTGAGCCTTGTGAGTTAGATAAGTATTATCGTGCTACCTTTCAGAGTCGAGTTAATAATCGTAGTAGTTCTGCATTTGAGTTGGTCCATTCTGATGTCTGGGGTCCTAGTCGAATGCCCTCTATTAGAGTTTTAGATATTTTCTGCTCTTTGTTGATGACTTCTCTCGCATGATGTGGTTGTATCTCCTAAAAGAGAGGTCAGAAGTCTCCAGTGTTATTGAACTTTTTTAATGAAATAAAGAATCAATTTTCTACTTCAATTCGTGTGCTTTGTACTGACAATGCCTTGGAGTATATAAAAAATGTATCTATTTTTTGTTCTAAAAATAGAATTATTCATCAGATCTCTTGTTCTCATACACCCCAACAAAATGGAGTTACTGAACGCAAACATAGACACATTATGGATGTCGCTATAACCATAATGATTCATATGAGTGTTCCGAAATATTTATGGTCTGATGCTCTGTTAAGTGCTTGTCATCTGATTAATAGGATGCTCTCTTTTGTTCTCGATAAATAATCTCCATTTTCTTTTCTCTTTTCTAACAAAACACCTTTCTCCATGACTCCCCGTATTTTTGGCTGCACTTGTTTTATTCAGGACTTGTCTCTTGGGCTAGATAAGTTATAATCTATAAAGTTTGTCTTTGTTGGGTATTCTATAACACAATAAGGATACCGATGCTATAATCCCTCCACTAGAAAGTATTTGGTGTTTGCTGATGTTATGTTTTTTGAGTCTGTTCCGTATTTCTCTCCACATGTTCCTGTCACTGTATCTGAGACTGTTCCTCCTTCACTATTTGTGTCGTTGCTTACACCTACTTCTACTGCTTTTTCTACGGTACCGCCAGTAGAAACTCCGAATCCCCTTGCAACCAAGCTAGTACGGGATTTCATATACATCTACACTCATCACCCAAAGGTTCCTGCCTCCAAACTAGTTCCAGCTAACCCCTCTCCAGTAGACGGTCCTCCTCCCCACCATCAGCATCTCCCTCTGATCTTGATATTCCCATTACCCTTCGAAAAGGTAAACGATCTTGCGTTGATCATTTTATTTCGAATTTCGTTTCTTATGATCACCTTAACCCCATTTTTCGTTAGTTTTCCCTATCTTTGTCTTCTGAGTTTATATTTAGGTCTTATACATAGGCTTTATTGGTACCTACCTGGAAGCATGTTATGGATAAAGAGATGGAAGCCCTTCCTTCTAGAGGAACGGGAGTTGGTTTTGGTACCAACAAATGTTGTTGTTGGCTGTCGCTGGATCTTTACTTTAAAGTACCGCCCAGATGGTTCTGTGGATAGATATAAGGTCAGGTTCGTGGCCTAAGGTTATACTCAGCCATATGACATCAACTATTTTGAGACATTCTCGCCATTTGCTAGGATGAATTTTATCCGGATTTTGTTCTCCACTGTTGTTAACTTGTCATGACTATTGTTTCAACTGGATGTTAAGAACGCTTTCTTATATGAGGATCTTCAGGAGGAAGTTTATATGGAGTAGCCCCCAGGCTATGTTGCTCAGGAGGGACAAAAGTCTGTCGTCTCAAGAAGGCCATATATAGACTTAAGCAGAGTCCAAGGGCGTGGTTTGAGAAGTCAGCCTTACCATTTCTGGTACTTGCTTTCACCTGTTTCATTCAGGTCACTCTGTCTTCATTCAGTGCACAAAGTCAGGCATCATAGTTATGGCTGTTTATGTTGATGATATTTTACTGACTGGTAGTGATTCAGTTGGGTCATTGGAGACTAAGAAGTATCTTAAGCGTCATTTTGTAATCAAGGACATGGGACGTCCAAAATACTTTCTGGGAATTGAAGTTGCACATCAAAAACACAGTGTACTTCTTTTCCAGCGAAAGTATGATTTGGATCTTCTCAAGGAAGCATGAGTTTTGGGATGCAAACCAGCTACTACTCCAATAGAAGCCAATGTTGATTTATAGTTTGATGAGAGTCATACACTTGATGATTTAGGAAGATATAGAAGATTGATTGGGAAGTTGATATATCTCACGGTTACTAGGTCAGGTATAACCTTTGCTGCAGGGGTACTGAGTAGATTCATGCATCAGCCCAAAAGAGACTCATTGATTAGCTGTGATAAAGGTTCTGACTTACATCAAGAGTTGTTTAGGAAAAGGGTTTGTGTATAGGAAACATGGGCATGTACGCATTTCTAGATATTCGGATTCAGGTTATGCTGGTGACCGAGGAGATAAGAAGTCTACTACTGGGTATTGCACCTTTGTTGGAGGAAATCTGGAGACTTGAAGGAGCAAAAAAACTAGATGTTGTGTCTTGCTCGAGGGCAAAAGCTGAGTATAGAATTTTGGCTCATACGATATGCGAGATGGTGTGGTTTAAAAATCTACTGATTGAGTTTAGTTTCAGACAGCCTGGGCCCATGCTTATACATTGTGATAATCAGTTTGCCATCTACTTTGCCAAGAATCCTGTATTCTATGAAAGGATCAAACACATTGAGATGGACTATCATTTTGTCAGAGATGCTTGGACAAAAAAGGCGGTTACGTTCTAGTTCACACCGTCTTCAAAGCAGTTGGCTGATCTCCTTAACAAAACTGCCTCACCTCAGGTTTTCTAATCTATATAATAAGCTGAGCATGTTAGATCTCTATGCTCCAGCTTGAAGGAGAGTGTTAAGTTGGGTTATTGGGTTATTACCCATATACCCCATATACCCACCTTGTCTTCTATATATATATATATATATATCTTATACATTCTCTTATGAAATATAAGGCTTTCTTTTGATGGTTTCTATTTCTCTACAATAAAATAACAACAATTTTTGTAAGCTCTATGAATTCTGTGACCTAAGCATATGGAATATCATTGGAAAAGGATATAAAAAGGGAAAAAGAGGAGGTAGCGTCTGGCACATGCGGCCAAGGGGTTGGGTTAGGAAGGGGGAGAAAAAACTTGTATGCTCTTAATTGTTTCTAGCAAGTGGACCATCATACCGCTGTAGTAAGCACTGCCATCAGGAAGGTGTTTTTGGAACCTCCACCGGACAGCACCATATACAGGGTTTAAGGAGGCAATGCTGCCTACATGTTATTTCTTTCCTTCCTAATAACTCTCACCTATCTGTGACTTCATTGCAAATAAATATGTACAAACGAACTCATAAGCCAGGTGTTCTTTGACCATTTTACCAGCTGTTTTGCACAAATATCATCTCACACGGAACCTAAGCTGATTATCTTTCTGTCAGGTTTGGCATCCATCTTAGTGGCATGCTTGAAGACAACACATGAAATTTCTTTCTAGTATGGAAACGCAATTCTGAATTACTTACTGCATGCTACATTTTCTATTTACTTTTTCTTCTTGAAGAGTACATGGCTGTGCTCTCCAGCATGTTTAATTACTAGAATTGTTTTATTTCACTTCTCATATATTCTACCAAATAGCAATATATCAAGTTGCTATTACGGTACATATTGTATATATTTTTTGGTTTGCTTGAACATAAACATTGTATGTTATTAGTATTAGTGTCTTGTAGATTCTGACCTGGAACACAATTCTTGTGCCCCACTTGCCTATTTTATGCTTACCAGGTAAGTTTTTATGGTGAAAGCTTCTTGTATTTGCATAATGTGTTTCTATATAATGCGTTGCCCTTTGCTTTCTTTATCTGCCGCATGGTGGAAGCATTAGCGAGTTGCTGATCTGGTTGAGCATGAGCATTTTCCCATTAACTCTGACATTTCTGATAGGAAGCATAAATAAGGATCTGATAGTAGATTACTTCAGTGTTTGTTGAATTTTTATGCTATAAAATTATGTCTTTATATTTTTCAAGACATATAAAGTCTCATCTGTGTTGAAATTTTGGCTTACTTGTAGTGGCAACAAATGGATATCGAGTATACTTTCTGGCAAATGCTTTACCTGTGCACCTCACCAAAAGTTGTGTAAGCATCCTTCTTTAAAGCACTCTACCTTGCTGGGTTGATTAATTTAGGTTGCTGTAAGCATGCACTATTCCATCTTCAGAAGTTTCTTGTTATTGGAACCTGTGACTTCTCATAGATAATATATATCCATCTCTTTGATCATTCTGAAAGCGCTTCATGTTAATGTCTCATGTCTGCCATTACTCATACCCAATTGTATGCTAAACTTGCCACACGATTTTTCCATCATTCATTCGGTCAATGCAGGTAATCTATATTTATTACATAGGATGGGTTCATTGAACAATCTACTTCAAAGTTATAGCAGTACCTTTAAAGGAATGTGACAATTATATGCCTTGTGCATTTTCCTTTCAGTCTTTTCATAGTCCCGGTTCACATTTCTTCCATACAAGATTGAAAAAACATTTATGACTAGGACTTGTTGAAATAAAGTCTGTTTTAGGTCAGCACTTAAAGAAAACACATAAAACATGACAATATTAAACACAGATTAAGAGAAGAAATAATTGAAGAAAAACCCTTGATGGAATCTCTGAGCATAATATGTAGTTATAATATTGAGGGTTGATCTTGAATTTTAATATAATCTAGATTCACACACCATATTTATGACTGCATTGTTTGAGGAGGCTAATTTATAATATAATACTAATATTCAACTCTCTATTGTATAGGTCTCTTTAGACCAAATCCAAGGAATTTTATTAATGAAAACTTTAGTAAGGACACACCTAACTGCAGTCACTACAGCAAAATTGCCCGCAAAAGCTGTTGCACTCAGATTAAGTGCAATTCAACAGCTGGAAACATATGCAAGAGAGGTACATTAGCATGTGTTTGGAAACACAAGAAATCACACACATGTTCTGCAAAACTAGTAGTTGGAGCTGCAAGCCAACAAAACAATAGAATACATCTCTGACTACTGAAGTTGGAGCTGCATGAAATTGGAAATGCATTATAATTCCAGCTACGACGAACTGAAACAAACATATTTCTTATATGATTAATTACTGTCAAGTCAGCAAGGGACTTTGTGAAGATAGAGGCATCATTCATTTGCACGAGTCAATTTGGAACCTTGTGGGTTCATTACATGTCGTTCCAAATTACGTGGCAAATGATGCCCGGATTAAATAGATGACCTTTCAAATTGGGAACCCAATCATTATTGATGACCTACAACGTTTAAGATGCTTAGCTGCCAATGGTCTTTGTTATTTATTTTTTACATTTTGGGGTTTTATGATCCTACTTTGCTTTCAGTTCTTATATATGGAACAACCTTTGAAAATGCATGCAGTCTAGTAATATTTTCACTTCATTTCCTCCTTTCCAGCACAGAAATTTTATCTTGCAAGCGTCATCGTCATTTTATCTTGCAAGCATCATCATCATTTTATCTGTGAATTAGATTCTTCTCTTTGCTTGGTCAATGTTGATCAGCATTTTGATATTCCAAATGCTATCCCTTGTTTTAGTTACCTTCTATTTTTCCAGTTATTATTATTAGCCTGTGCTTGACATTACTTGATGAAAATTCTTACCAGATGTTATTCCTTGTCTTTTTGCATGTTAAATTGAACTGGGAAAACAGCTACCAACATACAAAATACCATAAGCGTAAGTTCCTTTTAGTATTAGTTTTTTATCTTCAGCTATCATCATTCAATTTATACATTATCTGATGTACATTGCCCATTTAATTGCTGCATTTTTTCTTCTATTTTTACTTGAAATGAACGAGTGTCATGTGTTTAGTTGTAATTTTCTATTCATTTTGGTTTTTTTTTTTTTTTTTTTGGGTGGGGGGGGGGGTTGGGGGGGGGGGGGATAGAATGGTGTTAATAAATATTCCCAGAGAAGTCAATTTTTTATATGATTTCTTCATTAAGACATTTGTACTCAATCCTTATATACTGCATGGGATATATATTTTTCTTCCAGCCTTTTAGTTTTTTTATCCATCTTCCATATTGTCCATGAGAGAGCTGAAACTCCTTGTCAGACTTCTCCCAATAAAGGGCCTCCTAAATAACTTGTTGAACGATCCATAATAGCCACTTCAAAGGAGGAAGCTAACTCTTTCTGGACTTTGCAAGGGATGTCATGCTGGACTTTGAGTAAGTAACCTGACCAGACTATAGCAACTATTAAGAGAAGATGCTCTTGATCTCGATCATCATTGCTTACTACTAAGGCCTCCTCAAACAAGAAAGCATCATCAACATCAAATGTGAGAATATTGGTGCTTGATAATTAATCTCCATCTTGATATATTGCCTCTTGTACGTCTCTGACTTCATAAGGAGGGAAAGAACATCTGAGACAATGATAAAAAGATAAGAAGATAGTCGACATCCTAGTTTGAGCCATCTGGATAGAAGAAAAAAAGCCAGTGCTGCTACCATTGACATTGACAGAGATGGAATTATTGTAGGCATGCTTCTTTAATTAGGGTGATGGATGTGGGGTTAAAACTAAAACGCTGCAACACCTCAAGAAGAAATCCCCTTTTCATCCTATAGCGTGCTCTCGCCATGTGGAGTTTGAGAACAAAGAATCTCACAGTGTTGATTTTGAAAGCAAATAATCTTCTGTCTGTCCTTTCGCTCCATGGAGTGGATTAGCTTAGAAGAAACGACAAAGTTGTCAAAACTTGTCTGTCAAATATAATAGCACTCTAGTTTTTAGAGATGAATAGGAAGAATTGGCCAAAGCCTATTAGCAAGTATTTACACAATGTCTTGAAGAGAACATTCCACAGTCCAGTATGTCTATAATCAGAAGGCCACTCGATAACATATTTTTTCGGGATGTGTGTGTGTGTGTGTGTGTGTGAGAGAGAGAGAGAGAGAGAGAGAGAGAGAGAGATGTGCGATTCAACTTATTTGGAAAGGTGCTACTTTCAGAAATCTGATGGATCACTGCAACTAGAGGTAAGCATCGGTCAGTTCGGTTCGGATTTTCACTATTTAGGAAACCAAACCGGACCAAAATAGCATAACCAATCGAACCGAACCAAACCAATGCAAAAGCTGAATTCGGTTTGGCTCAGAATTTTGGTTTGGGCTGAAGGCCCACTAATGCTTGTTTATTGTTTCTGTTTTATTGTTTGGGCCAAAGGCCCATCTCAACTCGAACCGCTACTTTTTGTCGTGATTCTAAGGATAGTACTCCCTTGTTTTTTTGCTTTGCTAATATTGAATTTCTTCTTCTTCTTCTTCTCCCCCCTCCCTTGTTTGCTACCTGGGACCTATAGTACGTTGGACCAGATTACATTTTTGAGAAAAAAAACTAAGGAAATATTGGATGTAATTATTAAGTAACGAGAGTTTATTTTTTAAAAATAACTACCTATTGCATGTGATTATTAGGCTAATGAGAGCTCAATTTTGTGAAAAAAATGAACTTGACCGAAGCACAAAAACATCAACAGAGAACTATGATTCCGTATAGAAAATATCCCACTATGAGGTTTACAAGTTTATGAAGCACTTCATGAAGCACGCACGACAACATTTACCCATCAGCCATGAAACACCAAAATAAAAATAAGGAATAAAAAACATAACACTTCTGAATTACATCTGCATATCTTCCTCCATCAACCATGAAATACTAAAAATAAAAATAAAAGTAAAAGTAAAAATAGAAAAGTGAGAATTATTAATCTACCTCTTCTTCCGATCAAGCTCGAAGCACCAAAGAATAACAACAACAACAACAACTAAGCCATTTGTCCCAAGTATTTGGGGTAGGCTACATGAACCAAAAGAGAATTACGTCGGATCGGGCACATGGATCAGCTTTCTCCACTCATTCCTATCGAGCAATATGCCTTCACTAAGACCTTTAGCCTCCATATCTTGTCGTATTACCTCCATTCATGTTTTCTTCGGTCTCCCCTGCGCTCTTTTAACTTACCCTAAATTGATACGCTCTACTCGTCGGACTGGTATATCTGTAGGTCTACGTCACACTGACCAAATCATCGTAGGCGATTTTCTCTCATCTTCTCTTCTATAGAGGCTACACCTATCTTAGTATGAATATCCTCATTTCTCACCTTATCTCTCCGCGTGTTACCACACATCCAACGAAGCATGCGCATCTCTGCTACACTCATCTTCTCGGCATGATGTCTCTTTATAGCCCAACATTTTGTGCCATATAACAAAGCTGGCCTAATAGCAGTCCGATAAAACTTTTCCTTCAGTCATAACGGAATGTTACGATCACATAAAACTCCTGTTGTCCTCCTCCATTTCAACCAGCCGGCTTGATCCTATGGTTGACATCACTATCGATCTCTCCATCCTTTTGGATAATAGAACCCAAGTACTTAAAATGATTGCTCATCGGTATTTCTTATCCATCTAGTCTCACAATACTATAATCTCGGATTCCCTGTTTACTGAATTTACACTCCATATACTCTGTTTTGGCCCTACTTAATCTAAAACCTCGAGATTCTAGAGTTTGCCTCCATAACTCCAATTTGGCATTTACCCCAGCTCTCGTCTCATCAACTAGGACAATATCATCAGCAAATAGCATACACCAGGGTATCTCATCCTGAATGGCTCTAGTAAGTTTATCCATCACTATAAAAAATAAGAATGGACTCAATGCAGATCCTTGATGCAATCCAATTGTGATAGAAAAATCACTTGTTATGCCTCCACACGTTCTGATGTTTGTCACTACTCCATCGTACATATCCTTGATTATGTTAATATACTTTATGAGGACTCCCTTTTTCATTAATGTCCACCATAATACCTCTCTTGGCACCTTATCATAAGCTTTTTCTAAATCAATAAAGACTATATACAAATTTCTCTTCCTCTCTCGAAATCGCTTTATAAGTTGAAGCAAATGAATAGCCTCTGTCGTCGATCGCTCCGGCATAAACCCAAACTGGTTCTCTGATATTGTAACATTCTGCCTTAACCTTCGGTTATCCTTTCCCAAAGCTTCATGGTGTGACACATAAGTTTTATTTCATGATAGTTTGAACAACTCTGGATATCACCCTTGTTCTTATAGAGAGGTACTAAGGTACTCTTCCTCCACTCATTTGGCATCTTTTTAGTTAGACATATCTTGTTAAAAAGATTTGTCAGCCATCTCACGCCTACCTCTCCTAAGCATCTCCATACCTCAATAGGAATTCCATCCGGGCCAGCAGTTTTCCTTGACTTCATCCTCTTCAAGGCCTCTTTAACTTCAGATTCGCTAATTCTGCGCATATAATTATGATTCATATCCTAGCACTGAACGGTAAGGTCATCCAAGTCTTGAGTAGAACTTTCATTAAACAATTTGTCAAAATACTCTCTCCATCTTTCTTTGATTTCTTCATCTCGAACTAAAACCTTCTGATCCTCATCTTTGACACACCTCACAGTATATAAGTCTCTATTCTTTCTCTCCCTTATTCGAGCAATTCTATATATGTCATTTTCAACCTCTTTGGTGTCCAATTTCTCATACACTTCTTTGTACACTTTAGCTTTTGCATTCTGAACAATTTTCTTAGCCTCCTTCTTGGCTAGCTTATACCTCTCAAAACTCACTCCATCACAATTTTTCTTCAAATCTCTATAAGAGTCTCGTTTAATCTTAATGGCAGCTTTTACCTCTTCATTCCACCATGATGTGTCCTTACATGGTGGAGCACCACCCCGTGACTCACCAAGTACATCTTTAGCTACTCTTTTAATGCAGCTAGCAATTTTGTTTCATGTTGTATTGGGATCATCTTAGGCTATCCAATCTGCTTCTGTGCTTCATGTACTACTCGATCTATAAAATTTCTTGGTTACCTTCTTTTAGCCGTCATCACTTAATCTTAGGATTTAACTTACGTTTAATCATTCTAAATCTCCTTCTAATCCGGACATCTAAAATTAAGAGTCTATGTTAGGTCACCCACTCTCACCCGGTATTACCTTACAATCTATACAACAACCTCTATATACTTTTCTAGTTAAAAAGAAATCTATTTGGCTCGCACTTGATCTACTTCTAAAAGTGATCAAGTGAGATTCTCTCTTCCTAAACCAAGTATTCGCTAAGATCAAATCATATAACAAAGCAAAATTTAGAATCGAGTTACCTGGTTCATTTCTCTTCCTAAAATCAAATCCTTCATGTACACTATCAAACTCATAACAACTAGTTCCTGCATGCCCATTGAGGTCACCGCCTATGAAAAGTTTTTTCTCTAATGAGTATGCCTTGCACAATCTCATCTAAATCCTCCCAAAATTGACGCTTACTTCACTCATCAAGTCCTACTTGTGGTGCATAAACACTAATAACATTAAAAATCTCCCTACCTAAAATAAGCTTAACTAGTAAAATCCTATCACCCTTTCGCCTAACCTCCACTACATCCTCAAGCAATTGTTTATCTATGATCACACCCACCCCATTACGATTTCTATCTCTACCAGTATACCAAAGTTTATAACCCCAAGGCTCTATAATTCGAGCTTTTTCACCTACCCACTTAGTTTCTTGCACACACAAAATACTAACATTCCGTCTAAGCATAGCATCAACTAACTCTGCTAATCTACCTGTAAGAGAACCTACGTTCCATGATGCTAACCTAATCCTATATTCATGATGCTAACCTAATCCTAATCGAAGCACCAAAGAATAACAAAATAAAAAATAAAACTCACAAAACTTCATATTGCTGCAAAATTTCAGATCATATCAACCATGAAACACCAGAAATGAAAAAAAAAATTAAAAACCAATTTTTTCCTCAAAGAAATTAAATCTGGTTAGCAATAAATTCACACAAAAAATGAGTGGCTTAATGGATAAATAAGTTACATGATGCTTCTCAAAGGACAACCATGAGCTCTTTCTCACCCCTGAACATCAGTCAACACACTCTTCCCCAGATTGTTGTTTGCCACCATTGACTTACCCAGCTTGTCCCTCACATGTTGCCAAAAGTCATTAACAAAAAAAATGATCATTCTTCAAAAAGACCCAGATTTTCATTTTTCTTCTCATTTACTAATGCGATGGAGTGATGACATGTTTGCTGAAAGAGGAATCCAACATTGGTCTGCGAGGTACCAAAAAAGTTTTTATCAATTGAAGAGATTTCTACATCAAAGTTGGAAAGTTCTGGAGAAGGGATTCGGGCAAAGGATGAAGAGGACGGAGCACGAGTGAAAATTCAAAAGGGTTTGAGAGGTGGAGGGGACACCGGGAATGGGGAATACTTTACGGCTTGAGGTTGGAGGAGGAGATAGAAAGGAAAGGGTAGAGATTAGGCTGAAGTGGGATTGTTGGGCTTTATATATTTTTAAAATCAAACAAATTATAAAAATAAGTCGGTTGGTTCGAACCAATTTGGGTTCTAAACCGGACCAAACGACATAACCGAATATGCTAAAAAATCCAATTGCGTAGCTTAAAAAAGTGGACCAAACTGTTAAAATTTTCTCTGCTCGGCTATGACCATTTAAGCGACATATGGTTCCACAATGTCTGCCGCGCGATCTTTAGCATAATTGTACAATCCGACATAGCTATGGTGCATAATTATTTTGCTTCTTAAGATTACTCAGTGCTTGGAGTGTCCATGCCTCCTTGCGTGTCACACAAGTGTGTGCAAGTGTGGGTAGGTGTCGGCACAGACACGATATTCAATTTGAAGTGACCATGCTTTAGGTAGTAAATGTGAAGGTTATATAGTCTCCTCTACTTGTCTATGAAATTTTCCTTGCATAACGTTGATAAAAAAAATCTTGAATTAATTGATTGAACTTCTCTTAAATTTGTTCTATTTAAGCCAAAATTTATTGTCATTGAGCAATGAAAGATAATTTATCTTCTTTATATCTTCATTTGTTTGTTTCATTTGTTCTCACTTTTTTAGATTTTCTTAAAAACTTTAGTCTTGCACGGAAACACTTAGTTTTCCAGTAGATCTTAATGGATATTGTTTTTTAGGTGACACTGAAATTATATAATCTTTATAATTTGAATAGAACTTTCATTTATTTGTTCCTTCTTTTTCAGAAACAAAAAACCAGTGGGCGCGGGATGACCCTGCCTTTGTTGTGATCTTTTGTTTATTTTTGATCGTTGCCACTTCAGCTTATTGTGTTGCGTAAGTTTCTCATCAATGTCATGTTGTCTTCCTGTATATTTTCTTAAATAGCAGGTCAACTTTTAGTTTCTATGGAGTGAAGTCAAATTGGATGACTAAATCGGTGCAATTTTTTTTATTTCTTATGGGCTTTGCGTTCACTCTTAAATAACTAATAATATTTACATTCTGCGTTGGACTTTTCTTGTGGATATTAATTTCTTTTTCCATGCTTTAGGTATGGCGAGAGTTTTGCCCGTGCTGTTTTGACAGTTATTTCAGTGGTTATTTTTCATTTCTTATTAGCTGGATCACTTCTAGCCACATGCTGCTGGTAAGAGTTTTACATTCTTAAGTAATTGTGCTTGTCCATTTCAACCACCAAGGTTGCCAATATAAATATAAGCTTTTTGCTCCTTTTCTTTTTCCATGTCAGTATTATGTGGAAAATTTTGTTCTTTCTATACAGTAATATCATACAGAATTAACAAGATGTAACGAACTAATGCTCGGTCTTATTGATATTCCAAAACATCATGATGATTTTTGAACATGCCTTTCCATTGATCATGTAATGAGTTGTTTGCTGTACAATCTATCTAGCTTACTTTCATTCTCAATATATCCCCTCCTTTCCCTAAGCACCTCATCTTTTTTCCTCCTTTGGTGCACTCTCTTTCTGTTTGGTCTTCTATTGTATGCCACATACATATAGGTTCTTGCTGACTATTGTGAATTTCTTGCTTCATTAAGTAACCCTAACTGGATAAGCATCAGATTAATTTCATCCACTGTCCTACTTCTGCTGACCAAGTTATGCAAGTGAGACAAACAGGAGGTGTGCGCCAGACAGACGGGACAAATTTGGGAAGAACTTAAGGATATTTAGGATGGATTTTTCGAGGGAAACTGAGATAGATTCAGGTTGGGCTGCAGGCTGATTTTGTGGAAGATTTGAAAGGGAAATGGGGAAGAAGAGAAGAAGAGAAATACTAAAAGATCTGGAGACGATTTCACACTCACCTTCAACAATAGGGTTTCACACTTTCACTTGGATTTGACTCCCAGTATAACATCGTGCTGTTATAATCAGTGGAGGAAAAGCTTTTATCATTGATAATCTATCCATTCCATGTTGAACTCAAGGCCTCGATCTACATTAAAGATGGTCTCCTGGATAGGATGCATGTATGGATCATATGCCTCACCAGGAAGAAGATATAACTCATCTTATTTGATTAAGAGACCAGCCATAGACAACTTGAAGGCATGATGTTGGCCGTCTACACAATGTACTGTTGGAAAAACCTTACACAAGGCAGTTCTGTTTTGCTTTCCCAGACCATCATGGTCACAACGGTATATAGTTGCAGCTGTGTGGAACATTTCCAGCAAGTAGAAAAGATTTAAAATGGAAGTACTCCACGCTCTGATGGCTTACTGCTTAGGCAGCTAAATGGGTTCTTAATGAAACCAGAGGTCATGATTGGAACTAATTGAAGCAGAAAATATTATGATTTTCAACATAAAAGTTATAAAACTCCAGATGAATGGATCAAATGTGTGATGTAAATAATAATGTTGTGAGACAAAGCAAAATGGTGTTGGGCCTCGCCACACCCAACGGATCTTGAATATGAAAATTAAGAAGAATGCATTATGACAAAGGGGATTGAATGCTTAAATCTGATGAGAACAAGGTTTAGGCCTCAGCCAAGATGGGTTAATTTCAGAGATTTTGGATCTGTTCTGGACTGGACTTGACCCAAAAATCAAGGCAAAAAATTTGGTTTGGCTGATTAACTCCAAGAACCATCAAAATCTCAAATAAGGTCTACAATGGTGACACCAATGTGAAAACTAACTTAATTAGACAAAAAAATGAAAAAACTAAAAGGAGAAATTTTGGAAATTCAAAAGCAACAATAACAACAAAGTTTTTATCCCAAAATTTTGGGGTCGGCTACATGTATCCTTTATTCAACTTATTTAAGGGCCGTGGCTCAGGTAAATCAACCAATATGATATCCTTCATAATTGTCTCTGCCCAAGTTCATGAAGGTCTACCTCTAGTCGTGTCTGTTGGATAACTATGTTCCTATAGCTATTCCTAATTAGCACACTTATTGGCTTGTGTTGTACATGTTATAAGCCAATGTTTAAAATAATGATAACATAACAATAACATTTTTTCTTTGTTATGTTAATATAGATTATAACATAACGCATAACGTAGGTTATGTGATTTAATATTTATTTAATAAAAATAAATATATATACTATATTTAAGATTTTTTTATAAGTAGGAAAATAATTTAAAAAATCTAAAAAAAGCATAATAATATATAACACATTAAGCAAGTCTCACAATGATTTTTAGCGAGCATCGAGGAATTGAAGTGCTCCGATGTCGTGCGGTTCCTCATCACTTGAAGAGAAATCGAAGAGAGATCGACGACGAGTTCCTCCTCATTTGAAGAGTCATGCGGTTCTTTGATTTTTTGGAGTGTTACGACGATGAGTTTCTCATCAATTAAAGAGAGATCAAAGAGAGAGAAATTGAGGTGCTTTGTTGTTCGCCGATGAGAGAGAGATGTGATTGAAGATGAACTGCAGAGAGAGGAGGAACCGCACGAGAGAGTCATCGTCACCGTCGATTGCAGAGAGGAGGAATCGGGGTGCTTCACTCGCCGTCGCCAATTTAGGGTTTCATATTGATTTGGTTTGGAAAGAGTATTTTTAGCAACCCGTGTAAATAACTTGAGTTATGAATATTACGTTATTTTCATAACGTAACATTCGTAACGCTCCAAAAAGCGCATGTCATGGGGAATTATGTCTTTTGTAAGTGTTATATAACAGTCGAGTGCCGTTACGTTCTGTAATAAGTTACATAACGGGTTTTTAATACATTGCTATAAACTATCTGAATCGATTCTTCCTCATTTTATTCAACCTTTAACTTCTTACGGGTGCTCATCTTTATCCTATGTGTTGGTGTATTGCCACTCATTTTTCTTGGTATTTTCACTTGTTACACTCAAAATTTTTCGACATTTGTTTGTTAGCTTCCCAACATTTTGGTTCATTGAACATTGCTAGTTTATACCCATCCTATAGAACTTTCCCTTTATTCATGGTATCCAACGATCACATGAAGTTCCAAAATCACTTCTCCACTTTGACCATCACCCTTTGATTTTACGATCCACATCTTCCTTGATCTCATCATCTAGATGAATGATTGATCTAAAATAGAAAAATGGCCACTTTGAGGTACTTCTTGACCATCATACAATTTCATTCCTTCTCAAGATTTTGCTAAAATTAGATTCCATAATATTCCCTTTTTATTCTATTCTAGATCTTTTTGTTTCCAAAGCTTCTCTCTACCTTTTATACATTGGAATCATATCCTGTCTCTAGTCTCATCAACTATAATGACATATGTTTATCAACAAAGGGTTTTTTAGCATATATATCCTTGAGTTTTGTGATATTACATAATTCTCCTCTTCATGTGTATAATTTCATATATAATTTCATATATGTCCTCATGTTTTTAGTCTTAATTGCAAATTTATCCTTCTGTATCAAGAACTTAACCATCATTAGGGAAAAAAAAAGCTACAAAGATAAAACTACCCTTTGGAGATGAGAAACTATCATACTAAACGTTGCATACATCCTCAAACTCTAGGTCCTCATCCCATTCACCATAGGAGAAAATTAGGTAATATTAAAAGATATCAGAATTTTGATTTCTCTAGATTCTTTAACTCATTGAATCTCCTCATTTCATCCTCTTGAGAGATCCTCTCTCGGGTTCCTCTTCACAACATGTCTGCGAAGTTGCCTCCAGTGGAACAAAGAAAAGTACAAAAACCATGTAACTAAATAGGCAATGACTCGAGCAAATTATCACACACAATGAAAATCCAATGCCAAAGAAATTGGCGTGGATAAACCATGGATGGTTCCAAAAATTATCTCATGTGCTTTTGCACTAAACTCTGTCATCCAAAGGAAATATATATAGAATCATTTTGACCTCAATCATATTACTGAATTCAAAAGCTTCAGCATCCGTTACAGGCAACTCCCCAACAATTTGCTCATCAATCCCTTCCCTTAGTCCTTGTAGGGAGAGTTGGGGTCGAGAGAATTTCTGTTATCTTTAGCAAACGAGAAGGGATGATTGCATCATGATGGTCTGGCTTACCAATGTCAAGTCTGTGGTGTAACATTGATTGCGAAGACTTGGCCTCCCAACATAACTTGTGTGCTCACTTTTTTGAGCTTTTGCCATCATCTCATGGTTAATAACAAAAGTACCTTTTATTCGAGATGAGATGGTAGAAGGAAAAAAAAACTAGTCTTAGGTGCTGTGAAGATTCAGTTTAGAGAAAGAAAGGGAAACTAATTAGATTTCCCCCTGCTTTTAGGGTCTTTAAGCCAACAACAAACGTAGAATGCCGGTGAAGTCAGAACAAAGTACGCGAGAGGTTGGTTAAGGGTAAGATTGTCTCTAAAAATTCCAATCTTTATAATTAACTCATATAAGTCCGAAAAAAATTTAGCCTCAATGATGCAACACTAACCTGGATCGCAATCACTTTCAAATCGTAACCGAATTTAGAGATTCAAAGCAGGATAAAATTTTTGGGCTTCCACCCCTTACGCGGGCTTCTCACCCAAAATTCGAGAGTAAATAAACTCAAGAATTAAACCAGATAATTTGAGAAAATTTTAATCATTCAATAATTCCAATGAAATAGTTTAGGGGGCCTTATATAGGATTTACAAAAGATGACTACTGAGAAATAACCGATGTGGTACTAAACGCCCACAAAAGAACACCTACTACAGAAAATAAAGCTAAAACAAAAAATTACTACAAATAAATCTGAAACAAAATCAATCTAAAGCCAAAGAACTGCATTGTGTCGCTTACTGAAGTATACTCGATCGAATCGGCCCCTAAGCGGCATGGTGTCCTCATCAATTCCCCAGGTGTAAAGGACTCGACCCTGTCGAGCGTGGGGGATAGAACTGTTGATGGCTCTGATAGCGCTCCAGTCGATCGGGATCAAGATGCCGGAGGTTTCCCTCGGTAACCCAAGAATTTTCTGAATCAGGTTTTCCTTTCCACTTAATGAGACAGTGTCGCGTTCCTTCGTCTCTAGTAGAAACAATCTGATCATCTAAGATAGAATCTATATTTTTTTTGCATAGGACAGTTTAGGGGGAAGTGGAGGTAGTGGGGGCTCTCAGAAAGAAGGTCTTGACTTGGCTCATCCACAAATGGCAGAAGGGGTATCAAAGGTATCTCTATATGGAACCAAGTCCTCAACATTAATTGTGCATCTGATGCCAAAGTCTGGTGGGAGATCTACCACATAAGCATTTGAATTGATTTTCTTGAGAATCTTGAAGGGCCCTGCGCTTCGCGCGTGTAATTTCTTCACGGTTCTCGGAGAAAACCGTTTGTGTTTCATGCGGACCATCATATAATCTCCGACATTAAAAGTTCTTAATCGGCGATGTAGATCTGCAGAAGTTTTATAATCAGCATTATTTTTCATTATTTTTTCTCTGATCTCCTCATGTAGTGCACGTATATGAGATACAAATGCTGATGCAGAGTCTGTTACCTTAGAATAATGATGAGCCATGGGAATTAAGTCAACTGGTTGCCTGGGTTTAAAACCATTTACTATTTCAAAAGGACTAAGACCCGTTGTCCTATTGACAGATCCATTATATGCAAATTCAGTTATAGGCAAAATGAGATCCCAAGTTTTCAAAATTTTCCCAACTAGACACCTAAGGAGGTTTCTTAGAGTTCTATTTACTACCTCGGTTTGACCATCTGTTTGTAAATGAAATGCTATTGAGAATTTCAATTTGGTGTCCATCTTGTGCCAAAGTGTTTTTCAGAAGTAGCTAACAAACTTAATGTCCCTATCGGACACCATGGTTTTAGGTATCTCATGCAACTTGATGACATTATCAAAGAACAAGACGGCTACTCGAGACGCATCTAAAGTCGTGGAACACGGGATAGAGTGAGCCATTTTCAAGAATCAATCGACTATTACTAAGATAGAGTTGTGCCTTTTCTGAGTTTTTGGCAATCCTAGTGTGAAATCTAGGCTCACATCTTGCCATGGGCAATTGGGTCTTGCTACGGGCAATTGGGTACCGGGAGAGGAGTGTGAGGCCCGGCAATCTGCTTTTGTTGCTTGGCTAGTTGGCACGTGCGACATTGATTAACTATCTTAGCGACATCTCTTTTCAAACTCGGCCAGTAGAATCGGTGTTTAATGAGCTCAATTGTCTTGTTCTGACCGAAATGTCCAACTAGACCTCCAGCATGTACTTTCCAAGAGAAAATCTCTAAGGGACGTGCGGGGAATACATAACTTATGGAATCTGAATAGATAACCGTCTTATAGAAGAAAACAGTACATTTCACGAACAACGTCGTCTCGTAACGTGACATAAATTTTCCCAAAGTCAGGATATGAGTCATACTCTTCTCTCAACCTATCGAATCCAATCACTTCTGTGCTCATAGTTACTAAAGTCATGACACGTCGGTTTAGCGCATTAGCGACCTTATTCTCAACGTCGGCCTTGTGTTTGAGAACAAATGTGTAATCCTGCAGGAACTCCACCCATTTACTATGTCTCGCATTCAGTCTCTTCTGGGAGTTGAGGTACCTTAGCGCTTGCTTCATGATCTGAAGACAGCACAGATTCCCGCTGTAACGGATAATGCCTCCAGTAGCGCAAAGCCTGTATAACCGTATAAATTTCTTGTCATATGTGGAGTATCGTTGTTGAGCATCATTTAATTTTTTGCTGAAATAAGTAACGGGGTGGCTTTTCTGACTCAGTACACCACCTATTGCCAGTCCCGATGCGTCACATGTTACTTCAAATGCCTTCGAAAAGTCAGGAAGATGCATTACAAGAGCTTCCGTCATCATCTTCTTAATTTCAGCCAAAGCCTTGGAGGCGGCAGGGGTCCACTGGAACCCCTCGCTTTTAAACAGTCGGTTATAGGTGCCATAATAGCACTAAAATTCTTTATGAATTGACGGTAGAAAGTGGCTAACCCGTGAAAACTTCTGACTTCCCTAATCGTTCGGGGCTGTGGCCACTCGGTTATTGCCTTCACCTTCTCAGGGTCCACGGAAACCCCCTCGGATGACACCACAAATCCTAAGAAGATAATCTTGTCTATACAAAAAGCACATTTTTTTGGATTTGCATAAAACTTCTCAGTCTAGAGTGTGCATAGGACTTGCCTCAGATGTCCCACATGTTGCTCCTGAGTTTGGTTGTAGACAGTATATCATCAAAATATACTACGAATTTACCGATAAATGGTCGAAACAATTGGGTCATTACTCTCGTGAAGGTGCTTGGAGTATTGGACAGTCCAAAGGACATAACCAACCATTCATACAACCCGTCTTTAGTTTTAAATGCGATTTTTCATTCGTCCCCTGGCCGGATTCTAATTTGGTGGTACCCGCTCTTAAGATCAATTTTGGAGAAGACTGTGGTACCTGACATCAGATCCAGCATATCATCAAGACGGGGAATGGAGAAACGGTACTTGACGGTAATCCTATTGATTGCGTGGCTATCCACACACATACGCCATGTACTATCCTTCTTTGGCGCCAAAAGTGCGAGAACTGCACATGGACTCAAGCTCTCTTTGATGAACCCCTTGTGGAGTAACTCTTCTACCTGCCATTGTAACTCTGCATGTTCAGTTGGGTTCATTCTATAGTGTGGCAGGTTTGGTAAAGTTGCGCCTGAGACTAAGTCAATAGCATATTGAATGTCTCGCATTGGGGTCAACTCACCTGGAAGATCTTATGGGAGGGCTTCGGAAAACTCTTCCAGAATTGGTTTAATATGCTCCTCGCTATTTCGATCAGCCTCACGAGCCACGAGTGCATAACAAGTTGAACCCTCATGCAAGCTTTTTTCAATTTGATCGTGACTAATTAAATTCATTTCCATCTTACCTTTGCCCTTATCACCCCTTTTTTCAGGATTTAGGACATCCACCTTGTCTTTCCCTTTGTCAACCCCTTTTTCTCGGGTTGACGGTTTTGATTGATTCGGCATAATTTTCACCCTTTTTCGTTATGAACGAACGAACATTGGTTGGTACGTCCATATATGGTCACGTTTAAGTCGAATAACTATGGTCGACCAAAATGATATGACCAACGTTCATGGGGAGTATGTTACACCACACATTATCTGTGTATGTGGCAAACTGGATGGGAATTTGACATCTCTCCTGAACATTTATAGATGTAACGTCGATCCATGTGATCTTGTAGGGGTTTAGGTACTTCACCGGTCTCATCCCCAAGGTGGTGACTAACTTTGACGCAACATCGTTGATACTACTGCCATTATCCACTATTACCTTGCAGTTCTTGTTGTTAATTTTTGTGCAAGTTTGAAATATGGCAGTCCTCCAGTAGTTGAGTGGTTCGGGGTGGGTTAAAGTGCACCTAACCACTCCTAATTGGGTGCGACCTACACTAGAAGGCAGGCTCATCATTTTTCACAGTTCCGATGCACCCATTGAATTCATACTCTTCGACAGAGGCATCTCTGAGTCATCATCTTATTGGTGCACAACCACTTCTCCATCATCTTCTCCTTATATATCTTCAATAGGAATTTCTATGAAGAGGGTTTTAGTTTGACTCGGGCACTGGCTGACAAGGTGTCCATACCCTTGACACTTGTAACATTGGGTTCTTGGGTTGACTTTTCCTGTTTCACTAACCGCTCTCCTTTCAGATGTGATGGGCTTTGCACCGGAAGGACCTACTGATTTGACGCTAGAGAAACTGAAGGCCAGTTTGCTTAGGGTAGAATAGTTCGGCTAAAACTTGGCTTGCTAGTAGTGACAGTTTTAGTGTTATCCTTAAAATCAGTTCGGTAAAAATAGGATCCTCTAGGCTCATCTAAGTCGGTGACTAGCTGATATGCCTGTTCTAGAGTCGTGATGCCTCGAACGATGAGCTCTTAGCGATAATCATTCCTGAGACCGGACCTGAACCTAGATAGGGTCTATTCGGGAGACTCTAACTTGATAGCTCCACACCGATTCAAATATTCATCAAATTTAGCAATGTAATCTGTGGCTGATTTGTTCCTTGAGTTCATCGATTCCACTTGTCTAATAATTATTCTGAATGACGGTGGAACGTACTTCAACATAAGCTTCTTTTTCATGCCTTCTCAAGTGTCCACTGGGTCTTCCCTTCTGTACCTCATCATCCTCTCAAGGTTTCCCAATATTGTCCAGCTTGTCCCGTTAGTTTCCTCACGGTCAATTGAATCTTTCTTGATTCAGACATGTCATGCCAACGAAAATATCGGTCCATAGCCAAAACCAATTTTATATAACCTGAGGTTTCAAGCGCCCGTCGAAGGAAGGAGCATCGACTTTAACGCTCCTGATATACTGAGCATCAGCGTTAGCTGTATAGTAGGGTTGAACTGGCTCATGCCTGGGAGACCTACTGCCGTTTCGAGAATTTTTCTTCTTTGTGGTTCTCCTCCGATTGGTTTCTAACCTATCAATTCGGGTTGCTAGATCCGTACAATTGACATCAATTTGATCCCTAACTTCTTGCAGTTACTGGTCCATATTCTCTATCTTGTTAAAGATTGTGTTAAGTGTATCATGAATGTTAGGGTTCATTGGTGCTGAAGTTTCTCCTACAGAAAAAGTTCTACCACTCCTAGTAGGCATGCAAGATCTAGCTGATCCTAAATGCACGTTGTCCTAAAAATGATATGTATGTTTATGCAGGAGGAGTTAAAGATTAGATTGATGAAAGATATTATCAATTTTAAGCTATGTATATTAACACGTGATTAAGAAAATATACTGTGGAGACAGTGACAAAAAAATACGTGCTGATACAGTTAATTTCAAGATAAATCAAGTGATCATGAATTCAAATTAATTTAGTTACACAATTAATATTAAGTCAGGTTTTCACTCGAGGTTAGAATCACACAACTCACTATTTAGTGGGCAACAGTCAATAAGTTCTACCTTGCGACAGATTGGAAAGGCTAGCTATTTCTAACAGAATATTCAAAATTACCTGTGAGGCAACCGGGGCTCAAACCTGAATATGAGTGCTGTAGGAGCGTAGTACTGGTCCTCCCGAATCCACTGCCTTGAGAACAGCTCGATTTGGACTTAAAACGAATCCCGAACAGCCTCCAGACTCGTTGAACTGCTTCTGTACTGAGTCAGAGTGGACTGAGTCAACCAAGTCGGTTCTCTGAGTTAACTCAATGATGACGTCAGTGGTGACGTTAGCGGGCACGAGTTGGGCCTGGGTTGGATTCGACCCAATAATGGTTATGGGTTTCAGCCAAAACCCAATAAGAGATTGGGTTAGGCTTTAAAACTAACCCACAACCCACTCCTCTCCCCGCTCGAAATTAGGGCTCGATGGCGGCGGTCTGGGGCTATCATCGGCGAGGCTCCCACGACGACAAGGATGACGGTTAGCTCGGCTATTCTGGAAGAGGAGTTGGCGGTGAGTCGTGGATGGTATGACGGCTTCGTCGACGAGGGCGAGGACGACGGCTTCGTCGAGCGGAGGCAAGGACGAAGACGAGGACGACGATGTTGGGCGCGGTATTAGAGATCTTCGGCGACGATGGCTTCTTCGAGCGGAGGCAAGGACGAAGACGAGAACGACAGTGTTGGAGATCGTCGGCGATGATGACGTCGTCGGGCAGAGGTAAGGACGAAGCGGTACCTGAAGGTCGACAACGATGTTTTTTGAGG
This sequence comes from Agave tequilana, assembly GCA_038442645.1. Taxonomy (NCBI): domain Eukaryota; kingdom Viridiplantae; phylum Streptophyta; class Magnoliopsida; order Asparagales; family Asparagaceae; genus Agave; species Agave tequilana. The sequence continues at coordinate 19,124 of JAVJIF010012131.1, read as the reverse complement.
AAGATCTCGAGATCTCGTAGGTGTTGATGAAGAAGGAGACTTCGGTGAAGACCAGAGGCGGCAGCGGAGGCGTCGGCTTCGTCGGTGATGCCCGAATCTGACGTCGGTGGTGGAAGGCGACGGCGACAGCTTCTCGGGGGTGGAAGGCGAAGGCGACGACAGCTTCTTCGTTGGCTGAGGGGATGGGGGGGCGAAGTGGTGGTGCTTGAGGTGTTGATGGCGGCGAAGGGCGTGGGTGTGGATGGCGGCGGCGGCGGAATTTGGAGGGCGAAGGGTGACGATGAGGAACAGTTAAGATTTGGATCTTTGGAGGAATTCGTGGTGATTTTTTTAAGGATTTCAACAGTGTATTTTCTTTTTTCTTTTTTTTTTGAATGGATCTGGGATCTAGATGTGGGGTTTGTTGCTATAAAAGATTTGGAACAGAAAGAAAATATTTGAAGGGAATTGAAAACCAGATGCTCTGATAGCAAAATGATGAACACTAACCTAGATTGCCATCACCTTCAAATCATAGCCGAATTTAGAGATTCAAAACAGGATAAAATTTTCGGGCTTCCACCTCTTACGCGGGCTTCTCACCAAAAATTCGAGAGCAGATAAACTCAAGAATTAAATCAGATAATTTGAAAAATTTTAATCATTCAATAATTCCAATGAAATAGTCTAGGGGGTCATATATAGGCTTTACAAAAGAGGACTACTGAGAAATAACCGATGTTGTACTAAACGCCCACAAAAGAACACCTACTATAGAAAATAAAACTAAAACGAAAAAAAACTACTATAAATGAATCTGAAACAAAACCAATCTAAAGTCAAAGAACTGCATTGCGTCTCTTCTTGAAGTATACTTGATCGAATCAGCCCCTAAGCGGCATGATGTCCTCATCACTCAGTTAGCTGAAAGTAACGGAAGGTCATATTTACGAAAACATATTAAAACATGAGGGTATGTATGCAATTATATATTATACAAGGATATATATATATATATATATATATATATATATATATATATATATATATATATATATATATATATATATAGAGAGAGAGAGAGAGAGAGAGAGAGAAATGTAAATCAGCTGACACAGGAGGCAACTCCCTCCTATGTCGCACTCAAAAATCAATTTCCCGAGTAAATTTTCAAGATCCGACCGCACATTATCATCTTCATATTTTAAGATATACACATATAAAAAAATCAAGTGATTTGAAGTTTGTTTACTCCATTTTCTTTGGGTTCAAACATTAACGGTTTTTTAACAATAGAACAAAATGGAACGATTAGATCAATGAGTAAACGAATTTCAAATCACTTGATTTTTATATGTGTATATTTTAGAATATGAATATGATAATGTGCGGTGGGATCTTGAAAATTTACTCGAAAAATATGATTTTTGAGTGCGACATAGGAGGGAGTTGCCTCCTGTGTCAGCTGATTTACATTTCTCTCATATATATATATAATATCTCTAAAAGTTAAAGGTTAAATTTGCTAAAACCCCATCAACAAATAACATGCTGATGTGAAACATGTATGCGTGTATGGAAATCAGCAATAAAACACTCAATCAGATCATTGGTAGGAAAAATTAAACTAATAAAGCGGATATAATAAAATAATATGCGCAAACAAGTCCAATTCAATCATGAATCAATTAAAGATAATATATTATGCGGTAAAAGATTCTATAATTAATATCAAATCTAATGAATTACAGGCAAGCAGATACGCACTCACATTTGTGAACAGCAGTTAAATCAATAAAATATTAGAGATTAATTATCAGACTCGAAATAGCTGATATTAGTTAGAAATGTACTTACTAAGGATCATGTACTGTGATGCTTGTGGGTGCATAGAGAAATTTCTCACGAATCCAACACTTCAAATCGTGTGTGATTTGAACTCCAGATGAGAGATATATAGGCTGAAAATGAGTCAGAATTGCTTAACGAGTCTATCAGGCTATCGGGTTTACTATAGCATGCGGTTTACTGTACTAGTCGGGGGTCTGGCACTATAGCAGTCGGTCGGGTACTGTAGTGATATTGTAGCAATATTTTTTCTTGATTTTTTTGAGAGAACAATTTGTGGAGAGGTTAGGAATGAAGGAGATACAAATTTAGAAGTAAGGATTTAAGAGGAGGGGATAAACAACTAGGGCTTCACACTCTAACTGGGGTTAGTTAGGATTTCACACTTTGAACTATGATTTCTTAAGGCTTCCCATCATTAAGAGAAATTCAGAGAGATCATTAAACACACATAATTTTGATAAAATTTTCATAATGTTCATTGCATAAAATTATTTGATACAAGGCGTTATATAGGCTTTTACAAAATTTGAATACAACTCAAACTCCTATAAATTTACAATTACAAAATAAAGAAACTAAACTTCTAATAAAAATACAACTTTAAATAAAGAAACTCAAATACATAACTACTACTGGAAAACTGAAACGAGGCGCCTTATGTGTCATACACGTGACTTGATGTCAGCATCACATGCACTATGAGATTGCATCCTAATATGCCTAGTAACTTCATTCATAACTAATGCAAAGAGATAATATTTGAATGTCACTAGGTATAGGCTGATAGTGATAGGCTATGGTTCTACCTCCCTTCCAATTGTCTGCACCCTAATGCTACTTCATCATGCAAATCTTTAATTACATAAATACATCCCACTACATTCTTGTTTCGTTTCTAAAATCCACCACATTTCCTCCTTAGGAATCTTATCATAGGATTTTTTTTAAATACATGAAAACTATATTTAGATCTCTTTTCTTCTCTTAGTAATTTGTTCATCAATTGTCTTAGTAAATGACTTTCATAGTTAACTTTCATGGCATAGGACTAAATTGGTTTTCAAAAATAGATTTTTTTTCATCTTTTTTCAATTACTCTTTCCTAAAATTGGAAATTTAAACAAAGAAAATGATTGGACAAGAATACAGGACACAGAGAAGAATGAAAAGGGGGATGGAGAGGGGGCGGTGAAATCAACTTCTATGACCACGACAAACCTGAAAATCCTGTGTGTGTGTGTGTGGGGGGGGGGGGGGGGACTAAAACATCAAAGAAATTGAAAGCTTGAACATTCACACTTTTTTTACTAAAATTTCATATCATATAGTTCGAATTTTCAAGAGAATTATTTATATCATTAAACATGATATGCATAAAATAAAAACAATAAAAAATGCAAAAAATAAAAAGGCATCTATAGTATTAGATTTCATAAGATCTTACCACTAGTATCTTCTATAGATAACATCTTTCGTGTGTGTAAAGAGAGAAAAGGGGGGTTTGTTATGGAAGGTTTAAAATGAATGTAGTTAATAATAATTAGGAGAAAATTAGGAAATAATTATGGAAAGTTATTAACTTATATGGAAGTTTATTAGCCAATAATTAAGGGAAATTACTCACTGATTCCTTTAAATTAGGAAGTAGGTACAAATAAATAACTTATATGGAAATGTATGGAGTCAATATTAAGTTTTACCGCTTTTGACAGCACGGATCTCCCATATGCATGTAGTAAAAGGGAAATTACCAAAAACATGCATTTATTTAAAGAATTTCCAAAATTTTAGGGGAGGGCATGGCCTCTGGCCCCCACATTAGTCTGCCCTTCTCTGTGTGCTTCAATTGCTTGATGCAGCATTTCTATGATGACACAGGCCCTATTCTTTCCTTCTGAAGCAATTATACAGTTTGATATTCTTTGTGATGGTTAGAGAGTGGGTGGAAGTGTTGGCATTGGCAAAACATAGAAACAATGGGCTTTGCCTGGTTGGTAAATGGACTGCAAATAGAAGGCTTGTCTTGTAACATGGGTTGAATGCTTGAATGCTTGTAAGTTGGGTATAACTGTGATGTGGGTTTATAGATCCCATCATAAAAGAAAATAATGTGTAGCTCATGTTGGACTTTTGCATATTTAGATCTGATCCAACTTGGATCCTTGTACAAGGATCGTTTCATTTAGTCCCTCTTTGGCAATGGGTTTAAGATTTGTGATTAAACTGGGGTTCAAGTGTTAGGTTAACATTTTATTTGATGGATAAGATGTCCGAGGGGAGGGTGATTTGTAAACCACTAGTAAAGCCGGTATACATCATTTAAATTGTGGGACCGTCTTATTTTAACCCATATTGATGTAAAGTTGTTTGGCAACACAAACCTGGGGTAAAGTCTCTTAACTCCTACTTTAACCTGTTGCCAAACAAGGCACATGATCTAATATGTTGGAATTCATTCTGGTGGTTCATTGGTAGAGGGGCAAATATTTAGTGGCAAAAACCATGCAATGTACTAGATGAGTAGGCAGACTTGGGTCTTTTTGTATTCCAGTTGTCTATCAAATATTTAAAATCTATTAAGGGGTTATTGAAGAAAATTTCCTGAAATTGCTTGAAACGAAAATCTCTAAGAGGGCTTTGAGACCAGTATGAGAATGTTAATGAATAATAGAAGGTTCCTGGAAGGCAAGATATGAGTTTCTTATGGGAAAAAAAAGGAGAGCACATACTTAAATGGTGCATGAGTGAGAGTTACATTGAAGGGTTCAAATAATCCAAAGCAATGGTGTGACTAGTTGTCATGTAAGATGATGTAACCAAGTATCAATTAGCAAATAAAATTTAGAACTAAGCAAATCAACCTGTCTCCAATTATGTTGTTGGATGATTAAAAATCAATCCAAATCAATGTTAATTGATTCTCAAGAAATTTGAATAAATATCTCTGTTAATAAACCAAAGCAACCAACAGTATAAGATTTCTTGTGATTTTCTTCGATGAAAAAATTGAAATCAAAAACAAGAAATTCTACTTGGATCTAATAGGGAAATGTGGAGTTAAAGGAAGCGAACCAACAAAGAATTTGGAGTCTTAGAACAAGAACAATCCAAATAGAAATAGTTTAGCCCAGAAGTCCTCTGCCAATGGCTAAGATCTGGTCATGTCCCTTGACAGGACTCCCAAATAGGACCAAAGTAGTGTTAGAAGCATTCATGTCCTTAAGGGAATTAGAGAGACAACGGTAGGCCTGGATAACTAGCAGATGTCTATGCCTACTCAGAGCATCGGCCATATTATTAATGAACCCCATTTATGCCTAAGGTGAAATGTGTTCTCTTGCAAGAATGATTACCACTTAGAATGTCCTTTATTCAAATTTCTTTGAGTATAGTCCTTTACATGACATTTAATAGTTTGACCTTAACAGCTCACTATTTGTTGGCTTCATATAAGGTTCCTGACAAATGCTTATCTGCGTGAAGAGGCTCCTAACAGCCATGTGGTTGAGCAACGTGTTGAATGGTAATCCCTATAATTCCGTTCTACTTATATAGTGTGCTACATGGTATACATATATCACACAATTATAGATTACTTGATTGTTGTTCAGCTTCTCTCTTTAATCTTTCAGTGCAAATTCTTTCCTTCTTGTTGATAAAAGTTATATAGAGTCTAATATTCATTTGTTTACTTTGGGAATGTAATTCAATTTGGCTCTCTGGCTTATCATGTGCCTTAATGGTGAACGTGATTCTGGGGCTTATATGCGCCTTAACGGTGCCAAATATATCATCACACACTTCTTCATTTGGACTCTTGTCCATGAGAATTTTGGGGCTTGTTACTTTGTTGCGTGATCTTAAATTTCACAGCCCAAAAAGGTTAGGTCTGCTACCTATTAACTCGATGTTAAGGTTCTACAACATTGCCCTCTCTTGCTATAGTTGCCTTGTCATCAATTCATCAGGGGTTGACATCAAGTTGTTGGTTGTAAACAAATTGTTGATTTATTTTCTGTACCTCTCTCAACTTAAATTGTTCTCTGTGCCGATGAATCGGGAAAGCTACTTTGATGATGTTGATATGAATAAGTTGAGGTTTGTCCTGATTTAGTAAACAACTAACTCTAGTTACCATATGCTTTGAGATAAATAACATACCTGTATCGTATACGTATCCGATACAATACTAATTGGATACTTCTATATGAATTCAACAAGTATCAGGTTTAAAACAACAAGTTCAATTAAAATCGAGTAGTTTTCTATCTAATAAACCTGGTATAAGTGAAATAAGTTAGTAAAAATGATCTTAAACCTACAACTCACTAATTTTACACATTTTCTCCTTTCAACTTATTCCACAATTCTTCCAACACTTCTTGCCATGATTAAATTATAAAATACTATAATCACATATATAGATAAATAAATGGTATAGTTGTCGCAATCCATGACATATCTGTATCGGTTATCCTTTCAAAATTGCATATCCACGTATTTGTATCATCTCGTATCCGATTTGTGCAACCTAGGTGGTAATTGGTTATACTGGAAACTAGAAAGACTACTAGCTTGCTATGGACAATAGATCATTCTTACATTTTAAGAAATCCCAAATTCAGCATAACAGTGCAAATTGTTTATGTAGTATACACACATTAAAAGTTATCAGATCAAAATTCTGCAATGCCCAAACTTGTAGGCAAGAGAAGACGCTTGCACTAAACCCTAGCAAGTAGTCAGTTCAATGGGTTGGAGAATTGATCGAGCAACTTGATCTCAATGTTCAGAACAATTTCAGCTTCTTTATGAGTAGACTGGCATTGAGTTATCACAGTTGTGCTTTGACCATTTCTGTATAGAATTTACATTGAAAACCTGAAGGTTAACTTACATGCTTTATTGCTGTGTCTAGTAAATTTGTCCAGTGGCAGATATATTTGGAAGTCATAATTTTTCAAGTTTTTATTAAAGATGGACTGTAAAATGTTAGTCTATTTTGGCTTGAACTTAGTTTTAGTGTTTTTAAAATTTCCTGTCTTGAAATTTTTGGCATCCTGAAGGTTGTTTTGTAGGAAAGCCTTCCAAATTAAGCTGTAGCCTGAGTAAATGTTTTCTTTTCTTTTCTTTTTCTTTTTTTTGAGGGAAAAATAAACCTTTTCTATGAGAGCCAAAATTATATGGGTGTCCTCTAAGCTTTGTTGTTCATGTTAGATAGTGCCTAGTAATGTTTAAATTATGCTTAACATGGTCAGCAGCAATTTGCTATGCTGTACTTAGTCAAGGGTTTTTAAAAAAAAATAATCATGTACAAATATGCAATATGAACTTCCCAGAAGCTCTGGATGATGATTTATAATTGAACTTTTTTAGCATGGGTTATTTACTGCCTGGTGGCAGCATTCACTTATATAAATCAATCTATGTATTCTAGCGGTCAAAAGTTCCGTTGGAGTGTTCTTAACAGCATAGTATTTGGATATGGAGGTATTTCTCTTTCAAGTTAACAATATTGGAGCAGTGATGAAAATATCCAAACTGATATTTGTAAAGCTAGGAAGCATAAGACAGACACAGGCACAAATACGACAGACTTGGATATGGAGACATGGAAAATTTGTAAATTTGGTATGGGGCACGGCGGCATGATTATTTGTTCATGCATTTATGCATGTGTCTAAATCCATAGTTTTCAATCAAGTAACCAAGTCAAATAAAAAAAATCTAAATATCCAAACCAATTCTTGACATAGTGCAAGCATATAGTGCCCAATATATGTTTGCAAGTAAATGAGTAACCTACTTATGTCAGAGGGTATTTTATGTCTATTCAAGTGACACATGGCTCTAAGGTGTTCGACATGCAACTTTTTAGTTTTTCTAAATCCTAAGAAGCTCCAGCATATTTTTTATATGTGCCATGCGAGAGTCATGCAAGTGTCCGTGTTTGATGCTTGCCAGACATGGGCATGAGACTCACTTTGAAATCTCCTTGGTTCTTAATTGTAAAGGTTTGATACTTGCCAGACACAGACTTGAGACTCACTTTGAAGTCTTCTTTGTACTTAGTTGTAAAGGTCCTAAAGAATGGATATACATGTGTAAACTGTCCAATTGGCTTTTGCCGTCAATAGATATAAGTGTTTGTAATGGTATTGCATGGCCAATTGAAAGGGAACAAAAAGAAGGCTGAAGCAGAACTTACTGGCAAAAGCTGTTTGGAGATAATCTGCAGAATGGATGACATGGCACTGGATAGGAATAATAACGGTAGGATTAATAAAATTCCAGAAGTTCACTTTCACTTTTCGAACTTCTGATCTATATAACTTAGCTTTGTTGTTATGATAAGACAGAAAGTTTGCTTGGTCCTTATTGACTTTTACAAGAGTGTTATTGGCAGCTCGGGTAATCCACATCCAATCACAGATATCCTCCTGGATGTGTTTTTGCCATTTTAGACAACTTGTGTGTAGGCAATAACCAAACTGAACCATCCAACTTTATGTTGACCTATTAAGTTATGATTGTTGGCCCAGAGGCCCATCACTCTAGTTTTGATGATGATTAACTCATGTAGTTATAATACTAATGATCTTATGTTTATATAACTTCAGATAATTGATCAAGATTTTAGTCGTGTGTTTAGCTTTAAGGAAGATTTGAAGTCAAGTTTTGAAGCTAGCACGTGTTGATTCAAGAGCTCGCGCATCAAGATCGTATCAAGTACTCAAGAGGAGTCTAGCTTATTGAATTAAGGTTTGGACCAAGTCAAGAAAGAGAAGAAGATTTTCAAGACTTGAGTCTAGTGTTTGTAAGTTTTAAGATTTTGTGGTTTTTAAATAAAATGTAAAAGATAGATTAGTTGTGGATTGCTCAAGCTCATATACACACACACAATTTATGTGTTTTCATAAGAATAACTTTGATTTTAGAAAATACCGTTTTGATTTTGAGCTTCAAAGTAGATATCTTTATATTTCATGAATAGAGTTCATCAAAATAAGTTTACATGTTTTATATATGTTTTGGATTTCATCCATACACATTAATAGTTCAAATATTTGAAAAAACTTATTTGATGTTTTTTATGTCATGTATTTGAGTTTTGTTTAAGTCAAAACTTATTTTGAGCTTAATTGTCAAAACATAGATATTTCATCTTATTTGCGTATTGGATCATATCCATACACACCAAGCTTCAAAAGTATTTCAAATATCTTGTTTTTGTATTTGAATAAGTTTTGGAAAAATCATTTTTCAAATTGAAGTTTAATTTTGGAAAATACGATTTTTGGTTTAAAACGAAAATTCTTTATCACAAAAATAGTTCAGTATGTTTGTAATATGTCGTTATTTTTTACACACATATTTGAATTTCAAATTATTTATATGAACTTATTTTTGTGGATTTTATGGGATTTTATAGGCTATTAAAAGATCAAGTTTTAATCTCTAAAACTAGACCTAGGCTTCTGGCGGTCGACGAATCAGAAGTCGGTTGACCGATGTGCACAGGTAACGTGCATAAGCCTGGCTTGAGGGCCGGTCGACCGCCCAAAGAGCAGTGCTCTTTAGTTCTTGCCTTGGTCGACCGACAGGTCTTTGACCTGGATGCGGCACCCCAGCGGTCATAAATATGATCGTTGTAATCTGGCTCATAACGGCTAGTTTTCTGAACTCTACAAAATGGGGTTCTTTGGCCAGTTTTGCATAAGATTTTGGAAAAGTTTTAGAGCCAAATTTTCCCATCTCTCTTAGGGTTTTTTTCCACATGTTTTTGAGTTCTCTCTTAGGGTTTTTTTCCACATGTTTTTGAGTTAAAACTTCCATATCAAAAGGAGAGTTTTTAAAGAGTTTTCAAAAGAGATTTCTTGAGTTTTTCACCACTCAATCTATCTTGTTTTCTCACACAAGATTGAGCTTTCCATCACTATATTCATCCTATAGAATACTTGTTGTGAGAGTGTCTTTGGTGATCAAAGTGTAGAGATCACCAAGTGTTCATCTTTGTATTTGAGGAGGCGAACTTGTGGGAGCTCGGTGTAGAGGTGTGGCCTTCGCAAGCTAGTGTGCTTGCGTGTGTTGTTCTTGTGGGAACAAGTGAGGGACTTGTGAGTTTAAGAGTTCTAGTGTGAACTCGTTGTAGGTGTTGCGGCACCGGGTGAATCTTGTGGGAAAAATTCTTTCATAGTATTGAAGGTGGGGACGTAGAGCAAGTGTGCTCGAACCTCGAAACATTTTTCCCGTATTTGCAATTGCTCATTTCTCTCTTTTACTTGTGTTTATATATCTTGCATGCTTTTATTGTTCATCTCTATATGTTAGATATATCTTGTGCTTAATTGATATGCATGCTTGGGTTCGTTTGTGTGCTCACACTAGTATTCAACCAAGAGAGTCATAGTGACACATCAACTCTTAATCTAGAGAAATCTTGAGGAGATAGTTCAGAGCCATTCACTGGGAGTTCGACTACACTCTTTGGTTATATATTGTATGTTAGCCTAATAGTTTTTAGGTTGCATAATTAGTTTTAATTCCACATTAGTTTTGCATTAGATTAGCTAGTCACTTATTTACCCCACTCTAGGTGACCTACAAGTGGTCTCAGAGCTTGGTGCTCTTGATTAGCTATAAGATTCTCATATTTGAACACGCACTCATGGATTTCATAACACCTCCTATGTTTGACATTCTTAACATTCAAACTTGAAAAGTTAAGATGTCCATGTACCTAAAAGCCATAGAGATTCATGTTTATTTTGCCACTATTAATGATTCATATTGTTTAAATAAAAACATCTAGAGGATAATGCAAAAGCCATTCATGCATTAAAGAGTATCTTAAATGATGAATATTTATCTATGGTTGCTAACTTTGATTCGGCTTTTGTAATATGGAACACCCTTATCTCTCTTGGTGAACAAAAGCAATATTACATTGGGAGTGACTCGGATGAAGGAAGTAATGCTTCTAACACATGTTATATGGTCCAAGGGATGACCCCCTTGAGGTAACCTCCGAATCCGAACTTGATGAAGATGTTGACATGCCATATGATGAGTTTGCTTTATTTTGTCAACAACTTTTTAAAAAATATGAATCGTTAAAAATGAAAAACAAAAGTTTGAAAAATAAAAATAATTTGTTTTAAAAGAGAGATTCTTTAAAAATAAATTTGAAATTATTTCAAAAGAAAATGAATTTTTGAAAAAGGAGAATGTTTCCTTGTCTTCAAAATTAAACGATATTTGTGAAGGAAATAATTCTTTGAAAAAGAAAATTAATTTGGTGGAAAAGGAAAAGGAAATGGTTTTGAATGAAAATAACTCTTTGAAAAAGAAAATTGTTTTAAAAAAATAATTCTAAAAAGAAAAAGAATTTTGTGTCTCATGTTTTTTCTTCCAAAATTGATAATGATATATGTATTTTGAAGAAGAATATAGATTGTTTTGGCTCCACTTTGAGCCCATATGCATTTAAACACAATAAATTGGAATCTATGTTTCGCAAGAAACAAGTTCCTCATGTTTATGCATATAACCCATGGCATACACATGCACACCATGCTCACACCCCACGTTTGCATGCTGAAGTGTACACATGTACACATTGCGGCCGCAAAGGCCATCTTGCAAAATTTTGTTTTGATAGAATAAATCGTATAAATTTTGCAAAAATAATATTTTGGTTCCAATTGTTTCTAACCCCCGTGGACTCAAAAAGAAAATATGGGTACCAAAATTCCCACCACTTATGTTTGATGTAGGTGTGGGCTCTCACAAAACGTGAGAGGATTGGTGCCTTGGTGGTGGATACATGTGGAGTTAGATGGACATACCCTATTGATGCATCGCTATCAAGGTTGTTTGGTGGAAGGACCACCATGGTTTGGAGACCTAGAGATTGGTTCATTGATTTTCCTAACTATCTCTAACTCCTATTTTTGTTTACATGCATGTTTTTGGTTTTAAATGTTCATTGTGTTAAATGCAATGTTATTAGACATGTGATATACATAAATAGTTTTTGAGATACACCCATGTTCATATGGATTCATATTTTGTGTTCTCACTTTTGTTTAACTACTATGTATATACTAGTTCTAAAACACGTGCATTTAGCCTAATGATTATGTTTGTTTTATGCTTCATGTGGTGATTACTTGTTTAGATGTAGTTTTCGTTAAAACTTGTGTTTATACTTGTACAAGAAATGAGCTATACTTAATTGTTATGTGTTTATACTTCATTGCTCATTTGTACTCCTTACATGTACTTGTATAATCTAGTTTTGATTACTCTTACATTTTTACTTGTTTTCTTATTCTTGTACATGTTTAGCTTCATGTATATATCAAAACTAATAGATATACATGTATATTCTTGAGTCACTTGCCTTCATGCAAAATTCTATTATGGATTCGTTTATATTTGGGATATGTATGTATACTTTTAGTTTCGACAAAATATACATATACCTTGAAGCTTATTTAATTTTGATGAAAATTTAAGTTTTGATGATTTTCATGTTTTGATAAAAGAATTTCATGTTTGTTTTGAGCTTTATTGTTTATTTTCATGAATATTCTATTTACATGATTCTTGTGCACTCACTTTAATGTTTACTCATAATTTTATTTCATGGGCACATTTTTGAGCTTTATAGATTTTGAGTGACAACTCTTGTGTGATATACATATTTCATGGATACATTTGTATTTTATTCCTTGAAAGATTCTGTACTAGTTTTCAAAATTATCTTAAAACTAGTTTCGTTATTCTTCAATAGGTAGAGTTTTCAACTGTGTTAAAAATATCTTCAATAAATATTTTTGAAAACCCCTACCATGTAAGGGCCGGTTGGATGGGCGGCCATGCCTTGTATGCTCAAAATTGAAAATCTTTCAAACATGTGCATGAATAGAGTGGTAGCTTTGAGACATACATGATTTTAATAAAAATTCATTTTTGTATACTCATATTTGTTTTCTTATATATGTATACGTCAAATTTCAAGTGATAGTTTCATACATACATATATAATATATATATATATATATATATATATATATATATATATATATATATGCTTTTTGTGCTAGATTAAAAATGTTAATTCTTTATAACACAAATTATTTCTTACTAAGTTTGATTTAGTCTTTAATGTCAATTGTTTTTCAATTGCTATCTTATACAAGCTTATGCACCATTTCAAAAAAAGAGGAAAAAAGTTTTTTAAAATGATTTCACATATGTTTTCCTACAAGTGGTATTCATGTTGATGTTTACTTATAAAATAATGTTTATGTTTACCTATAAAATAATGTTTATGTTTACCTACTAGTGGTTTATTAACATCTACTTTGCCACCTACTAGTGGTATATCAAAATTTATTTTGAATTGATATCAAAATTTGTTTTTAAAAGGTTTTCAAAATTTGTTTGAAACATATTGCTTATATGCAAGGGGAGCTTAACCTCTCGTGTGTAGGGGGAGCTTAACATCTCCGCTTATATACTGTATATTATACTTTATATGGGTTAGGGTCTAGTCATTCTTTCTCCATGTAATGCATGTATACAGGGGGAGTTAACTTAACGTCTCTCCTTTTCATGAATGTATATCGCATATACATCTTTCTTGTTTATATGAGTTGACAAAAAGGGGAAGAAGAATTTAGAGAGTTTATATATGCATGTCTAATATTTGTTGTTTATGCATATATATTTGTTTTTAGTTTATATGCTTTCATTGAATATCTTTATTGTTTATTGTTTTGCATGAGTTAAGGGGAAGCTTCTATGAAGCTTATCTTTAATCAGGGGCGGCTCAATTGTTAGGGAGACCTTAGGCGAAAATTTCAAAGGGCCCTTTTAAAATATATTTTAAAAAGTAATTAATATTAACTAATATTTTATTTAATTATTATTTTATTGAAAAATAATTCTTCTAGCTTTTTAAGATGCAAAATTTTTAATTAACTTTTTGTATTCAAGTTTTGTTAATATATCTTTTTCTATGGAGCAGTTGTAGGCCTTGCCGTCAGTCTGAGGTCTGGGCGACAGGGACGGTGAAGAGCGAAGCTGCACAGAGAGAGTTTTAATTTTGAAAAATTTTCTAATTATAATTAAATGGTTAGGGAGAGTGAAAAAGACAGCTGAGGAAGTGGAAGAGACTCCTCTTTAATTATAATTAAATAGTTATAGGGAATGGAGGATATTAGCTTGGGAAAGTGAAAGAAACTCATGTTTTTCTGTTAATATAAAAATGAAGAGAAAAAAACAAAAAAGCGTGGATGAAAGGATTCAAACTCGCGCAGGCAAAGCCCACACAATTTCTAGTCATGTCCAATAACCACTCCGGAACGCCCACTTGAACAAATAAAAAACATTTTCTATATTTTATATTTCTTATTTTAATTAAATACTAATTTACACTATAATTTTGGAGGCCCCATTATATTTAGGGGCCCTAAGCGACTGCCTCATTTGCCTAGAGGTTGAGCCGCCCCTGCTTTAATCCATGCATATATAACTTCATGAGTTTTGTCATCATCAAAAAGGGGAAGATTGTTGGCCCAGAGGCCCATAACTCTAGTTTTGATGATGATTAACTCATGTAATTATAGTACCAATGATCTTGTGTTTATATAGTTTTAGATAATTGATCAAGATCTTAGTCGGTGTTTAGCTTCAACGAAAGATTCAAAGTCAAGTTTTGAAGCTAGCACGTGTTGATTTAAGAGCTCGCACATCAAGATCGCATCAAGTACTCAAGAGGAGTCTAGCTCGTTGAATTAAGATTTGGACCAAGTCGAGAAGGAGAAGAAGATTTTCAAGACTTGAGTCTAGTGTTTGTAAGTGTTAAGATTTTGTGTTTTTAGATAAAATATAAAGGATAAATTAGTTATAGATTGCTCAAGCTCATATATACACACAAAATTTATATGTGTTTTCATAAGAATAACTTTGATTTTAAAAAATACCATTTTGATTTTGAGCTTTAAAGTAGATATCTTTATGTTTCATTAATAGAGTATCAAAACAAGTTTACATGTTTTATATGTGTTTTAGATTTCATCCATACACATTAATGGTTCAAATGTTTAGAAAAACTTATTTGATATTTCTATGTCATGTGTTTGAGTTTTGTTCAAGTCAAAATTTATTTTGAGCTTAATTGTCAAAAACATAGATATTTCATCTTATATGTGTATTGGATCATATCCATTCACACTAAGCTTCAAAAGTGTTTAAAATATCTTGTTTTTTGTATTTTAACAAGTTTTAGAAAAATCATTTTTCAAATTGAAGTTTAATTTTGAAAAATACAGTTTTTGGTTTAAGGCTAAAATTCTTTATTGCAAAAATAGTTCAATATGTTTGTAATATGTGTTGATTTTCATCACACATATTTGAATTTCAAAGTATTTATATGAACTTATTTTTGTGAATTTTATGTGATTTTATAGGTTATTAAAAAACCAAGTTTTAATGCCTAAAACCTAGACCTATGCTTCTGGCGGTCGGTCGACTGATGTGCACAGGTAACGTGCACAAGCCTGGCTTGAGGGCCGATCGACCGGGCGGTCGACTGATCCAGAGAGTTTACTCTCTGGATATGACCCCGGTCGACCGAGTGGTCGATCGGCTAGACAGCAGTGCTCTCTGGTTCTTGCCTCGGCCGACCGACCGGCGACCGACAGGTCTTTGACCTGGGTGTGGTCGACCGGGCTGGCAACCCCAACGGTCATAAATATGACCGTTGGCCGGTCGCCTGGCTTATAACGGCTAGTTTTCTGAACCCTATAAAATGGGGTTCTCTTAACCAGTTTTGCACAAGATTTTTGAGAAGTTCTAGATCCAGTTTTTCTCATCTTTCTTGGGGTTTTTCTCCACATGTTTTTGGGCTAAAATTTTCATATCAAAAGGAGAGTTTTTAAAGAGTGTTTTCAAAAGAGATTCTTGATTTTTTCACCACTTAATCTACTTTGTTTTCTCACACAAGTTTGAGCTTTTCATTGCTATATTCATCCAATAGGATACTTATTGTGAGAGTTATTTTTGGTGATCAAAGTGTAGAGTTCATCAAGTGTTCATCTTTGTATTTGAGGAGGCGAACTTGTGGGTTCGTATTGTGACGAGTTCTTGTGGGAGCTCGGTGTAGAGGTGCGGCCTCGGCAAGCTAGTGTGCTTGCGTGTGTTATTCTTGCGGAAACAAATGAGGGACTTGTGAGTCATAAGAGTTCTAGTGTGAACTCGTTGTAGGTGTTGCGATACCGGGTGATCTTGCGGGATCGTTATAGTGAAAATTCTTCATAGTGTTGAAGGTGGGGACGTAGAGCAAGTGTGCTCGAACCTCGAAACATTTTTCCCGTATTTGCGATTGCTCATATCTCTCTCTTTCTTTCACTTGTGTTTATATATCTTGCATGCTTTTATTGTTCATCTCTATATGCTAGATATATCTTGTGCTTAATTGATATACATGCTTGGGTTCGTGTTTGTGTGCTCACACTAGTATTCAACTAAGAGAGCCATAGTGGCACCTCAACTCTTAATCTAGAGGAATCTTGAGGAGATAGTTCTGAGCCATTCACCGAGAATTCGGCTACACTATTTGGTTATACGTTGTGTGTTAGCTTAATAGTTTTTAGCTTGCATAATTAGTTTTTAATTCCGTATTAGTTTTGCATTAGATTAGCTAGTCACCTATTCACCCCCCCCCCCCCAGGGGGCAGGTGACCTACAATGATTTAATACCATTTCTGCAATATTTATGTATAATTGCATTTTGGTTTAGTAATTTCTGTATAGGAAAGTTAGCACTGGATAAATGTTGTAATATGAACACAGTTATCAATAACGCCACTGGGTGTTCTATTTTGTAGGTTGTATGCATTTGACGTGCACTGCAACTCTTTCTTTCCTGCATTTATTTTGCTTTACGGTAAATGTTTCAACTTATCAAACTCTTTTCGATATACATCTTGGGTTCTCCTAACAGCTTTTAGTCTATGCCAGTGATTCAGTACTTTGTGTCACCAATCTTGGTAGCTCACGGTTTCTTTCCAGTTCTGCTATCTAATCTGCTCTTCATGGGGTCCATTTCTTACTATCACTACTTAAACTTCCTAGGTTATGATGGTATGTGATCTCTCTACGTGCGTGTGCACATGAATTTTATTCAAGCTTTTCTTGTCTCTGTTTTTTTGTGTGTCTGAATCTTTTTTCCCCTTTATTCTACTGAATTGGTAATGCAGTACTTCCATTCTTGGACAAGACAACATTCTTCTTGTATCCAATTGGCTTTGTCATCATTCTATCGCCTCTGAGTAACTCCACGCCCTTCAACTACTTGGTTTTGAGTTCTCACTCTGAGATATATATATAACATTTGTTAATATTTTGATGCGTGTAGTGATCCTGACGGCTTCAACCCAACCAGATACGTTTTGAGCCTATACTTCAGTTAGTAACCATGATTCAACCATAGAGGAAGGGATGGACTAACTGCAGAATTGATACAGAAAATCGTTTGGAATACTGGAGGATCCCCCGTGTTCTGCCTCGTGTCTTCTCACTCTTTCCCCTCATTTGATGTAAATCAAAGTAGCAAACATCCATTGAGTTTTCAAAGTCTATTGTATCTTCCCTCGTAAGTTTCAGGTGTTCAGCAGTTGTAGTCGCGGAAATTCTGGAACTGCATACAATGATCGGGAGTGGAGGAAAGCAAAATAGATCACAGTAAGAAAGTTTTCCATTTTTCTTGAGTGTTAGTGAGCATCAACGTGAATCTACAGTTTAGCTTGAACAAAGTTTCAAGGAATTTGGTGTGTTCTGAATTTTTCCAAGTAACTGCGGCATTATTCTTGTGTTGATGATGTAATGTTGCCATCTAAATCAGGTTGGTAATTTAATTTCTTCATGTGCTTCATGATTACCTCTGTAATTTATCAGTTAGTGTATATGACTGAGTTCGAATCTTTATATCATGTAAAGCGATGAGTTGCAAATCAAGAAACAAAAAAAAAGTTTAGTTAAAATGCCTCTTATAGTGTTTATTATAATTTTGTTAAAAGAAAAGGTGAAAATGGGGAAATTCTTGGCTTTTACTCCACATGACTTTGGCTGGCTGCGAAAGAGCAGTGACTTTTACTCTACACACTCATCTTCTTTCAACTGTTTTGTGATATTCCAATTTTTCTTTTCCCCTTTCATGATTCCTTTATATCATTTCTCCACTATTTTTTTTTTGACTTTCCTCTCTTTTACTTAGAAGATAACGTTGTGCTATGTGAAACTAGGCTTAATGCCAAGATGGAT
Organism: Agave tequilana; assembly: GCA_038442645.1. Lineage (NCBI taxonomy): Eukaryota > Viridiplantae > Streptophyta > Magnoliopsida > Asparagales > Asparagaceae > Agave > Agave tequilana. The sequence continues at coordinate 959 of JAVJIF010012131.1, read as the reverse complement.
TGAGATCAAGTTGAATTTCATGTGGGAGATGAAAAAAATTGTAGCAAATATTGTGCTCGCGTGTGCATGCAGCCTAGTACGTCATGAGCTTGCAACTGAGGTTAGGCTATGTACTAGACCTAGAGTGTGTGGTTTAATCCAGTCCAGAGAGTGGTTAATAAAAGTTATCACATTACTCTCTAAAGAGAAAAACCCTCTAAAGAATTAAATGAGTTGAAGAAAATATATTAGGTCGAAGTAAATAAAAATTATTGTAGTTGTAGAGATGATTGGTTAGATTTAACGACTGTTATTATTATAGTTGTGATGTTGGATGATGTTCACAGAAATGATTTAGGTCAATTTGGAGAAGCGGTAATAGGACTTGACATTACTCTTATGAGCTTCAAAGAGTTTGCATTACTGATCTTTTTATTGTTGTTATGGAAATATCCCTATCAAAGAATGTGATTCCTAGAAATTTTTTTTAATTTTTTTAAGGGCATGTTAGTAATTTTCAACCACACGCATAAAAGTGCACTCTTCCTTCATGCATTTTATTGTATATTACTGTTATAATCATTAGAGATGAACTCTAAATTAATGTTGTAGTGGTCAAATTCTAGCCTGCACCAGGATCAAGACACTTGTCCCTACTCATAAGAAACTCCCAAAGATCATCAATAGGGTACACCAAGCAGAGCTTTCCCCTAGAAAAATTAAGCGATCGTTCTTGAGGATGCACCTCCTCCTGAGGGCATCACCATCCCGAGGACATTTCCTTCCATCCTGAATAAGGTGACAACTGCAACCAAATCCATTAATATTTGCCTATATTTATGGAGTTTGTTATGCTGCCAGATTATCTCATGTTACAAATGTTGCAACAAACCCCTACTTCATTGCAGATTGTTACAAAGTGTTGCATTAATCATAAAAATAGGGGTCGGTCTACTACGTTAGCAAGGCCCTGGTTGACG